>RJVU01058740.1:656265-698659 GCA_003731715.1 Anabarilius grahami | reverse complement strand
AGGACACAAATGTGTATAATGACATGGGTATGACATGGGTATTACAAGGAGAGGGTGATTTATGAGGACATTCCCCATGTCCCCACTTTTCAAAAGGCTTATAAATCATACAGAATGAGTTTTTGTGAGAAAGTAAAAGTGTGCACAGTTGGGGTAGTGTAGGGGGATAGAAAATACGGTTTGTACAGTATGAAAACCATTACGCCTATGGAATGTCCCCACAATTCACAAAAACAAACATGTGTGTGTGTGTGTGTGTGTGTGTGTGTGTAAATGTGTAAATCTTCTGCTTGATGTGTGTAGAAGTCTTTGGTGTTAATGATTAGGTAAATAAGATCCCTAAAATGTAAAGCATCTATTTGTCCAGACAATGTAAACGTGATAATTGGGTCTTTGTGAACAGCTCTATATTACATCTAATTGGCTTTACAGAACATCCAAAAACAGCTTGCGGCTGCTTATCATTCCAGAGATCTTATCATAACGAATTCATCTGTACGCGTATTCAGTCCTCAAAACCCCACAGCAGGTTCTGTATTTGAACAATTAGCATTGACATTTCCCTTGAGAGGAAAAGGCTTCTTTTCAGGTAATGAATCAATTAGTACACAAAGTTAACAAGAAAAATGCAAGACAAAGCATAATAGTTCTGAAGAATGGAATTGTGGGAGTCTTGGAGAATGTGGTGCTCAGAGGGAATCTAGTGTGAAGTGAATTACTGCTGCAGGAACCATGACAAATCCCTTTGAGATGGGAATTAGACCCCTTCACTAGAGGATGGTTAGCAGTGAATAATGATCTAAATGTCAGTCTGTTTCTCACACAAAGCTGTCATATGACTTCAGAAGGCTTTAAATATATATAAAACATAATCGTAAATATTAATATACATAGTGCACAAGCCATATGGACCATATAATACACAATATATATATAGTTAATAGTTTTCATTTTTATAACATTGCATAATTATTTAGTTTTATTAACTTTGATTTACTTATTTTCATGCTGTTCCAAACCTGATGAGTTTTTTTCCTTCTATGAACCACAAAAGAATACATTTTGAATAGTCGTTTTGGAGCTTTTGCATCCATTGTAAAGTTTGAAAGTTTCCGTTCATTGCACTACTCCGTTCAGAGCGACTGGCGCAAAATTTCTCTATTTGTTTGACAGTCATAGAGGTTTGGAACAACACAAAGGTGAGTAAATGATACCAAAAATTTTAATCTGTGCGTGAACTAACCGTTTAAGACTAACTGGCAGTCTGTTCGCACACCAGAAAGCTGCTGTACACATTTTGATGTTCTTCTGTAAGTGCCCACACGGCTCAGGAAGCCTCCACTTGTCTTTGGCCTCATTAAAGGGCAGAGTTGTTTTTCTGTGGCAGAGGGCAAAGAAAAGAAGCCGTAAATGCATGCAGCACAGATGTTTTAATGTTCTGCAACAGCAACAGTGAGGCAGACATCTGCAATGCATTTGAGCTGGATCTCTAGCCTTCAGACAACCCTTCATCATCCACCACTTCGCACCTGCGGAGGAGAATCACATGCACGGCCCTGTGTGGGTGCATAATATAAATGGTAACATATAGTAAGTGTTGCTGATTCTGTGTCATGGATTTCTTTTGATGCTTAATTGGAAACAACAGGCTTGATTTCAACAAAATAGTCCAGCGCTGCTCTGTGCTGCATTGTGCAATAGGTCTGTTCATGTTCCAGAAACAAGAGTGATCAGAATGAGGCCGATCACACGGCAGAGATCCAGGCACATATGAAAGTGCTTTGAGTCAGTTATCTGCACATGGAATCAGAACTTCTCAGAAAGTTCCACAGATTTCCAAAGATTTGGAATTCCTGGCAAAGTTCTACACATACCCATATATCTTTGTGTTTGTGTAATAAGATTTTGGCTAATTTTATCATGCTTTCAGCTACCAAAAAGAGTGTAGTCCTCTCAGCTCTGTATAAAGCATTTACCATATTTAAATATACCATTATATGGATTGACAAGCACATTTTTCTTTCCCCATCTATAATTTCCATTTATTATATACAACATAATACAGTGCTCAGCGTAAATGAGTACACCCCTTCTGAAAAGTAACATTTTGAACGATATCTCAATGAACACAAAAACAATTTCCAAAATGTTGACAAGACTAAGTTTAATATAACATCTGCTTAACTTATAACATTAGGGTGATGCAAAAATGAGTACGCCCCACAACAAAAACTACTACATCTAGTAGTTTGTATGTCCTCCATGATTTTTAATGACAGCACCATGTCTTCTAGGCATGGAATGAACAAGTTGGCGACATTTTGCAACATCTATCTTTTTCCATTCTTCAAGAATGACCTCTTTTAGGGACTGGATGCTGGATGGAGAGTGATGCTAAACTTGTCTCTTCAGAATTCCCCATAGGTGTTCGATTGGGTTCAGATCAGGAGCCACTGAATCACTTTCACCCTGTTCTTCTTCAGAAATCCAGCAGTGGCCTTAGATGTGCGTTTAGGATCATTGTCATGTTGGAAAAGTGCACGAGGACCAAGGGCATGGAGTGATGGTAGCATCTTCTCTTTCAGTATAGAGCAGTAGATCTGTGAATTCATGATGCCATCAATGAAATGCAGCTCCCCGACACCAGCAGCACTCATGCAGCCCCACATAAGGACACTGCCACCACCATGTTTCACTGTAGGCACCATGCATTTTTCTTTGTATTCCTCACCTTTGCGACGCCATACAGTTTTGAAGCCATCAGTTCCAAAACATTTATCTTGGTCTCATCACTCCAGAGTATAGAGTCCCAGTAGTCTTCATCTTTGTCAGCATGGGCCCTGGCAAACTCTAGGCATGCTTTTTTTTGCCTGGGCTTTAGGAGAGGCTTCTTTCGTGGACGGCACCCACGCATGCCATTCCTCTGCAGCGTATGCCGTATTGTGTCACGAGAAATAGTCACCCCAGTTTGGCTTTCTACTTCTTTAGATAACTGCAGTGAACTTGCATGCGGATTTTCTTCAACCCTTCTCATCAGAAGACGCTCCTGTCAAGGTGTTAACTTCTTTGGACGACCTGGACGTCTCTGTGAGATGGTTGCAGTTCCATCTTTTTAAAATTTTTGTACCACTTTTGCTACAATATTCTTACTGATAAGTAAAGCTTTGCTGATCTTCTTGTAGCCTTCACCTTTCTGTTTTAAAGAAATTATTTTCTTTCTCAGGTCTTGTGACATTTGTCTTCCATGTGGTGCCATTGCTGACAGCATGAAATGGGAAGGGGTTTTAACACCCTTTTATAGTCAGCTGTCTGCTGGACACCTGTGTAATAAATAATTAGACTCACCTGTGGTTGAATTCTTGTTAAATTAGACATTTAAAATTTTGCTTTGCTCCAGAGACTTTCAGTGGGGTGTACTCATTTTTGCATCACCCTAATTTGAGTAAAATGTTGTTCTCTAAGTTATATTATTAACCTTACGTACATGTTATAAGTTAAACAGATGTTATATAAAACTTAGTCTTGTCAACGTTTTGGAAATTGTTTTTGTGTTCATTGAGATATTGTTTAAAATGGTACTTTTCAAAGGGGGTGTACTCATTTATGCTGAGCACTGTAATATATGCTTTTTACCTCTAAACGGTGGAGTTCAAGCCTCGACCAGAAGGGGCTAATTGAGCCACGCTAACCAATGTGTGTGGTGTTGATGTATTTCCTAATAAAAAAAGTCTGAGTGGGACATATAAAACTGCTCATCGTTTAATAGCTAATTGCCACTAGCTTTGAGTTCATGTATAAATAAATGACAGACAGATTACATAAATTACTATTAAAAACATACAAATTAACTCACCATAGTTTGTGTTCTGTTGTTGAACTCACAGCTGGTGAAATAAGCAAAGAGGACCTTCAGGACGACAACTGACTTTTCTTTTTGCCTGATTTTTTAAAATGTTTTCAGAAACATCTGGCAGTGTTGACCAAAAGTAGGAACACTCTTCCTTCTGTCATGGCAGGAAAGTCATATTTCTTTTAAAAATGCATATTCATATACAGTCAAACCAAAATTTATTCAGACACCTTGAACATTTCATTTATTATTACAGTTGATTTACTATAGTTAAAAAAAATGGTAATAAAATATGACAAGAGTTAAACTGTGTCAGAAAAAATCTTAATTATGTCAGATAACACTTAAGCAAAACATGGTCAGATCAAAGTGTCTGAATAATTTTTGGTCCCAAGTTTTTATCAATTTTACTGGTAGTCCACTGTATGAAGAATTTTTGTGTATGATATGCCACAGTTTACTTTATTTTGCTATCCTCACTTACCTAAATGAACTATAGTGTCCTGCACCACTAGTAAAAAATATATATATTAAAAATTACATCTAGTGTCTGAATAATTTTTGGTTTGACAGTACATAAGATACATATGTTTCAGCTTTTCTTAACTTGACAAAAAAAAAAAAAAATCTATATGAAGTACTGAGTTGTGGTCTGAAGACAAATCACATTCTATAGGGATCATCTTAAAGTAGAAATGTTAATATTTTCAAAACTATTTTGTGCCATCAATGTCTAAAAAATATATTATGTAGATTGGACACTGAGTCCCAAAATGTGTTAAATATTAAATAAGGGTTTCCTCCGCTGTAAAAGCCCAAATTATGTATAAGCATAACTGTTGCCTTGTTTGAGAAAGGTTATTGCTAAGTGACTCTTGGCTTTGCTGTGCCCATTTCATTCCCTTTGCGTGCAAAACTTAATTAGCATTGGAATATCTTTTTCCCTGTTAACACAATACTGAAGAAACAGAAACCAGAAGAAAATATCAAGGAGCATTTTAAAGGTACACTCGGTACTTTTTTTCCTCATTAAAAATGTTTTACACATAAGGGCACAAATAATAGTTTTGAATGAAGTTCAGTCATATTAGATATGAATGAGAATGCAGACGTATCAGAGAGTGTATCATATATATGTATATATATATATTTAAAACCATTTTAACATCTAAAAAATTACACACTTCAACATTAAAGAATGACAAAAGTAATGAAAAGGTATGTTTGTTAATCAGTTAATTTGTTTTAATGTATAATAAGAATATTTATTAAGTTAGTATGGCAGTAACTCATTCCCAAATAGACAAAAACAGATTAAATTGAGAAAATTATCATTAAATATGAATGACTGTGACCTTGAAATATTATCAGCATGTAATTCTAACTTGGACTGCACTGCACACCTCAAATTTGAAACATTTCCCAGATTTTTCACACACGTGTTTCTGATCACAGTTCATATTCATGAATGCAGACCCTACGGTGTGACAGGAAATGTCTAAAAAGAGAAAAAGAGACCCAAAAGGCCAGTTTCTCTTGTCAGCAGTTCTTTATGGTGTGATATATGGAGGTCAGTAAGTCTTTGATACTTTCTCACCATTCAGTGCAGGGAGGTCCCGTCGAAGGGTCCAGGGACAGTTCTCATTGTCAGCGGTTCTGGATAGACTGGCCACATCAAATAGGCCTAGATCAATTTTAGGAGTTGTTCTGCTCAGCAATGTTCCCTAATTTTTTTTTTTTTCCTTGCTGAGCAAATCATATTTTTATTGGTACTCTTCTAAGCACCCGACCCAAGCAGTGTGTGCTGTGCCAACTAAAGACTTTTGGAGAGTTTTGTAGTGATAACTTTTGCTACAAGATTAGATAGATAGATAGATAGATAGATAGATAGATAGATAGATAGATAGATAGATAGATAGATAGATAGATAGATAGATAGATAGATAGATAGATAGAATGTGAAATTAACTAGTATTTTCTTTCACATACTTGTGTAAAGTATGCTTTGGGCCTCAAGTGTTGCTTGTCTCTGCAAAAGACTTCTCACAGCTTCAATTTTATACTGAGAATGCATAAAAATGGAACTCTATGGAATTTAAAGTCTGTCTATCCATTTAGAACTAGAATTTTTTTCATACATTTTGGTCACCTTGCTGTGCAGATTTGGTCTGTATTTGTTCTTTTGGACTGTATGGAAGCAACATCAGAGCAAACACTTTTGCTCATCATCATAAAATGAATATATCAGCCATTCTTTCCCTTCTCATGCATAATGGATGTCAAACCTGCTCAGTGATGGTGCGTAAGCTGATTTGAAATGGAGAAACTGTAGTTAGGCCTCACTGAAGTGCTCCTCTGGTAGTCATTACAGGCCTGTTTTGTGAAGTCAGTGATATGTTTTGGGGAAGCTGGCCATCGGTTTGACGCAGGGCCAGATGCTGAATGAGCAGAGACGTGACCCCACTCCTCCTCCCGGCAGCTCTAGAGAAACGGAAACAGGAGATTTACATTGCCGCTATGTTGTTTGATGGCTCCCACATGTCGCATAATTTCAACAAGTTAAAATATGAGGGCAGCAGGACAAACTGATTGTGGGAGAATTTCATTAGTCGGTTACAGTGGCTCTTAACATAAGATCCACAGGCCAAGACAGGCTGGTCAATTTATGTCACAATAAATAATCCATTTCATGTTAATTCTCCCATAAACCCCCTGCCTGTGATTACGCCGACTCTTTACGTACATAAATTTGTTGCGGAGTAATTTTTCTTTGGCCGACAGCATGACATAACATGGGTCAGCACTCACTGGATGGATGGATGGCCTATAGCAGAGACAGGCAGAGGCAGAGAAAGTTATAAAAGTCACAATGAAAAGGAAGTAGCGACAGATCTTTAGGGCGGGGACTTGGTTTTATGTGTCAGTTACTGATTGGATGTTGAGATGTGGGGGAAGATTAACATGAGCTTTCAGAGGCGGGGTTTAAGCGGACTAAATGATTGGAGAAGTCCTGCATATGTCACCAGAGAGAACTCTGTCATTTCACCAGAATAACGAGTTATGATATTTTGATTAAATATTACGAGGCCAAAAAAGAATTTAAAAAATAAATAAAAATAAAACATTTGCATGGATGATATGTTCACAGTAAAATAAGTAACATGCATTTAGAAAATATAAAAACAGAGTAGAGTGAAATTTCATTTAATGCTGACCAGTGTTATTTCATTGATATATTTCATTGTCATAATATTGTTGATATACTATTGTTGTTTTTGTTAATGTTAAATTAGATTTTATTTATATTTTTTCACTTGAATTTGAGTTACTTTTACTAATTTTGTTGTGTTGTCATTTTTATTTGTTTTAATATGTCAAATATTTTGTTATTAATCAGTTTTAGTTTATTGATTTTTAGTTTTTAGTAGTGCTGTCATGAAAGTTTGTAAATATATTATATATGTGTGTGTATACATACACTCACACACACACACATACAGTGCCCTCCACTAATATTGGCACCCTTGGTAAATATGAGCAAAGGCGGCTGTGAAAATAAATCTGCATTGTTTATCCTTTTGATCTTTCATTCAAAAAATTCACAAAATTCTAACCTTTCATTGAAATAAAACAATTGAAAATGGGGGAAAAACTCATTATGAAATAAATGTTTTTCTCTAGTTCATGTTGGACACAATTATTGGCACCCAATTATTGCAACCTTCTTTTCCCAAGTTAACAGCTCTGAGTCTTCACCTATAATGCCTGATGAGTTTGGAGAACACCTGACAAGAGATCAGAGACCATTCCTTCATGCAGAATCTCTCCAGATCCTTCAGATTCCCTGCTCCATGTTGGTGCTTCTTCTCTTCAGTTCACTTCACTCATTTTCTTTAGCGTTCAGGTCAGGAGACTGGGACTGATTTTATCTGTTAGTATTTGATAGAATCCATGATACCATGTATCTGAACAAGATGTCCAGGACCTCCAGCAGAAAAATAGGCCCACAGCATTAAAGATCCAGCAGTATATTTAACCATGGGCATGAGGTACTTTTTATCCCTGCTTGCACCAAACCCATCTGGTGGGTTTGCTGCCAAAAAGCTTTTTTTGTTTGTTTGTTTCATCTGGCCATAGAAGCCTGTCCCGTTTGAAGTTCCAGTCGTGTCTGACAACTGAATATTCTGGAGTTTGTTTTTGGATGAGTGAGGAGGACTTGTGGGGATATAGGTGCTGTTTGATCATTTTTTTAGGCTTTCTAAGACTCAAGACTCAACCAATCTCTGCAATTCTCCAGCTGTGATCCTTGGAGAGTCTTTGGCCACTCAAACTTTCCTCCTCACTGTGCATTAGGACGCTATAGACACATTTCCTCTTCCAGGCAGATTTGTAACATCTTTAGTTGATTGGAACTTCTTAATTATTGCCCTGATGGTGGAAATGGGGATTTTCAATGCGTTAGCTTTTTTCTTATAGCCATTTTCTATTTTGTGAAGCTCAACAATCTTTTGCTGCACATCAGAATTATATTTTTGGGTTTTTCTCATTGTGATGAATGATTACGGGAATTTGGCCTTTGTGTTTACACATATTTGTACTCCTGTGGAACAGGAAGTCATGACTGGACAATGTCATGCTCAATGTCATGCTCACCCTGATGTGCTAAAAATGTAAATATGAATGGAAATATACTTCAGAGATATTTTACTCATAAGAATTTCTAGGGGTGCCAATAATTGTGGCCAACATGTATTGGAGAAAAACATTTATTTCATAATGTGAGTTTTTCCCCCACTTTCAATTGTTTTACTTCGATGAAAGGTTATAATTTTGTGAATTTTTTGAATAAAAGATCAAAAGGATAAAGAATGCAGATTTATTTTCACACCTGCCTTTGCTCATATTTACTAAGGGTGCCAATATTTGTGGAGGGCACTGTATATACAAAATTTTATGTTAGATGGGGTTAATCACGCTTAATCAATTAGACAATCATGATTAATCGATTTGACAGCACTAGTTTTTAATACTTTAGACAAGTTTAAGTGAAAATTTTAAATTTTGAAAAGTTTATTATTTATGTTTTATTTTAATTTAGTTAATTCAGTTTGTTTCAAGTAACAAAAAAATTGTTATGGATTTAGCCAACTTTAAATGGAATAACATCCACTGATGAATCATGCACAATAACACTGGGAACATGGATTAAAAAACGAAATAGTATCAAATACATTTCATGTTACTATACAACTCTCTTATGTGTTTCCGCGGCATGCGGTCTGTACCTGTGCTGGTGGACGTGGAGTCAGCAGCTGTCACTGCAACAGCTCTCAGGAGCAGGTTGTTTACAAAGAGTAACTCTGTATGACTCTGTTACTGTAGATTACAGGCCCAATACTGACCCACAGCATTGAAAAGCTTAAACAGAGACTCTCTCTTTCCCTGACAGAAGGAATGCTTCACAAAACTAGTTGGACTGGGTCCAGATTTGCTCTCAATCCAGTGACCAATGCCCAAAGGAAGACGAGGGGAGTTTTCAGGTCAGGAAACCCGCTTGAAAACAGTCATTATTTTTTGCAATTCCCAAATTTGTTGATGCAAATGGTGTAGAAATTGCACAGCTTAAATAAGTAAATACGGTCAGTTTTGATTTCAGTGCAGTCTGAATGCAACCTCTTAAAGGGGACCTCTTATGCCCCTTTTACAAGATGTAATAGAAGTCTCTGGTGTCCCCAGAATGTGTCTGTGAAGTTTCAGCTCAAAATTCCCACAGATCATTTATTTTAGCTTGTCAAATTTGCCCCTATTTGGGTGTGAGCAAAAACACTGTGTTTTTGTGGGTGTCCCTTTAAATGCAAATGAGCTGCTGCTCCCGGCCCCATTTCCAGAAGAGGGCGGAGCTTTAACAGCTCACAATGCGGTTGCTCAACAACAACAAAGCTGGAGAATCTCACGCAGCCAAAATGAGGATTGTCAGTAACGGTGTTCAGCCTTACATTGTTCAATCCGGTGTCGGACACTGATGGAGAGACTCAGGAAGAAGTTACAACTTTTAGAATGAAACTGGACGTTTCTGAACAGTTAGTGGATAAATTTATGCAGTTGCTGTGGAGTTGATTCAACTCATCCGCTAGCATGTGCCGTCATGTTAATCTTTTTTGCAAATCCAGTGTTGAACTGACCCTCATTTGTGAAGCAGTCCTGCTTAAATGACGGCATGGTAACACTCTACAACAACTCTTCCTCTTCTCTAAAGCAGCCCAACATGGCCCCTTTGTTGCGTGTTCTTGGGGGCGGGGTTTATGTAAATTTTAGGGTTAGTGATGTCACTAACCCGGGAAGAAGCTCATTGTAGTCCCAACCAGCCGTTTGTTGTAGTCCTTAAACAGAGAATTCTTTAAAAAAAAATCTCCCTTTGCATTGAACTTTGAGCGTCATAACTTTGCAGATGTTGTTTATGCTCAAACAGCAACATTACACACTAACTAAAGTTAAAAAAGTGAAATCATAATCAACCACCCCTTTAATAAGGATGCTGAAATAAATACGACACTTATGTGTAAATAAAAATAAATGCATGTCACAGAGTCGAATAAGATTAAACATCTTTACTTGAACTGAAATACAGTGAAGAATTGTTCTCGTTTGTCTTGGAAGACAGAAGGTCTGTTTGCAAAACTAATGTCATTAACAATGCGTACAAACATAACATGGTCATGTCATCAGCTAGATGTGTTTAACAACCGAGTTATAGACTGTACAATAATAGCCGTTTCCATTGCATGACACTTTAAATGCAACTTCTTCCTAAGAATGACATTTAAGATCAAGCATATCTAAGAGAGAACAGAACTACAAGAAATATCATGTAAAATGCTTTTTCTCTTTTAAATGAACATCATTCAGAAAGCCCAACAGCTTGTTTTCGTCGTCCACGATAATGTTACACTCCTAGTCTTGGATCATCTTGACGTCTTTGTGCTTCTGCCAAAAGGATTCTCTTTCTCTCTCCCCCCACGCTGTTCATTGTTCTTCCGAAGAACATTTAAACCTCCTGAGGGGGAAATTCAGCGGAGCTGCAGTTCATGATTTGTTGCCTTTGTACGCAGAGAGCTCAATGGAGCGCTGCATCATGTCAAAGCACACTGGCATCTCCGTGGCTCTCCACCTCAACGGCGCTACAATAATATTCCTCCCTCCCGTTCACCCCTTCCCACTTTGATGGGCAAACGCTGCCCGACACTCGCCTTTCCCAACAAGTATACACAGCAATGTCAAACCAACATTTTGTTTGTGCAAAGGCAACATTTTGTTTATGAGAATATAACAACAATAAAACATAAAGCAACAACTAAAATAACAGTCTCAGCCAAAAAATGAAAAACAAACAAACAAAAAAGTACAATAGTGCAATTTTTCAGTTTTATGAACCTCTTCTCCTCCTTGGGCTTGTCCGTGTGGTTTTTCCAAGGACAGTTAGTGGCGGTTCCGTCTCGTGTTGCTTTTGCCTGAATTTGCTCTGCTCTGCTCACGCAAAAGCTGGTCCCAGCGCTGGCAAACACATAAAAACATTAGTCACTTCCCATTGCCCTCTGGATCAGGGGCCTCTTTCCATATGCTCATGCAAAGGGTCTCCAGTGTTATATTTTATGTCAGCAGGTCATAGACACAGAAATGAACAACACTTTATTCCATGCTTAAGTCAGCAGAATAAAAACATATATTTCCTTGCTAGATATTATAATATATATTTAAGTTTTTGGACACTTAAAAACATATGAATGTCATTATATTATGTAAAATTACATTAGATTAGATTATTTTATATTAGATGTTAGTAAGGTTTGAATTTAAAAACTCTTCATTCTTTTAAAAACGAAGTAAAACAGAAGAAAAAACATATTTCCTTGCTAGATATTATGGCGACAAAAAAATCATATATGTAAAATATTAATAAATGTATATATTTTTGTTTTTGGCATGATTTTATAATGTCATATATCAACATAGTGCAACATGGTATTACAATTATTTGTAGAAGTCATTGCTTTGTTATAAGAATGTCTATAAAAATGAATTTCACTGATGTCATTCGGAGTAACCAATATAAAGGGATCATTTTGGATCAAGTCATGCGGTCAATATCATGTGACGGGATGTGACATCATTCAGACACCTGTAAAAGGACCACATGGTCGTGAAGCAAAGTAACAAACTCTCTCTTAACTATTTGAAAAATTCATGTTGTCTCTTGCTCATACGCATGTCCCGAAACATCAGGTCATTCGGTACAACCGCTATAAAATGTTGGAAATGTTGTTATATTTTAAAAACTTGTACTAAATATAAAATATAAAATCTAGATATCAGCCTGTTAGCATTGTTTGAAAATATCGTCATTCGGTATAACCAAAATTTTGGTTAAACCGAATGACTTTTTGGTGACAAATTTTGTCCATCTTGTAAAAAATGACAAAAGCAGATTTAATTGATTATAAAAACACAATCTCCTTGATAATACTTAATAAAACTTCAAAATTAATGATATCTCCATTATGTTTTTTTTTACACTATATATATATATATTTATATATATATATACATAACATTTTTATGAATATTTATTTATTTAGATTTTTTGCACGGAAATCTAGCAAGGAAATTGGCTCATAAAAGTACCATCCAGCATCATTTGTTTGCAGAAACTACTTGATTTTATATTTTGCATTTTATGTAATGGCATTTAGACATTTTAATCATAAGTGTCCAAATACTTTTTGGGCTGCACTGTAATGTGGGGCATATGTTATTTCCATGTTTTCACACCTTCACTTTCCGTCCCATTTTGTCTTTCCACTTCTGTGCAATGGATCCATCAATGAGCAGCAGTCTGTTGGAGAAATGATTCATTATGAGAACAGGAATATAATCCACAATATCCTCATCACATACTGTAAATCAAGCTTTACCTGGACCTTTCCTCGTTTTCATAACCCATGATGATGTATTCCTCATTGGCTACTAGTGGAGGACACAGACACTCAGAGTTATAATACAGAGTGACGATGTCTCGAGGGATGTTGACCAGAGAAGACTTCAGAACGTCTTTGACCTCGACAATGGCGCTTAGGTCATGATTTCTAGTCTTTATCTCTTTCACTCTTGCCCGGATGACTGCAATGAGAAACAATGAAAGTGCGTCCAGCATTATAAATAGTTCTTTCAGTTTAGGAAAGAAAGAGAATGCGTAAGAAACACAAAGCAAACAAAAACACAGTAGTTTGAGACTGTCGAGAACTTTACACAAGGTAAACTGCAAAATACCATCCAGGTCTTACCATAATTGTAATTGTTCTTTGAATATGTCTTTTGACCAAGTCTCACAGACTTGCATTTGCACCGATCTGTAAAAGTAAAGGTATTATGTTCAGAAATGTTTATATTTATTGTATATATAAACAGCAAAATAGACTATAAAGCACTTTTATGCAATTTTAAACATATTTGCATGTGATCAAATATTCATTCTGAATTGTGCATTAAAACTAAATTAAATATACATATAAATACTGTAAACAGTAATGATACTTAAATAGTATACCATTAGCTCCTTTGCAGTTGGAATTGTGTGAATCCATCGGGAAGTCTGGGTTTCCCTCTGTACAAGAACCAGAACTGAGTTTAATGTTCAACTTGCATTTCAATCTTTTCTTGATCTAAACTATCTAGTCTGGACACAGAAATAAACCTCCTTAAATTTGCAATATAAAACCAATTTTCAAATAATAATAATAATACAAAATATATATATATATAGAAAAAATCTTACCAGGGATACATTTTGAAGGGTCTTGATAGTAAGGATTATCTTTAGGGAAGAAATGTTCAAGGATTATTTTTTTTTATAGAATTGATGATAATGATTATAGATATTAGAAATAATAATACAGTATATATTGTAAACTCTACATACAATTAATAATCAGTAAAATATTTGAATATATATTGTGAATCCATGTAAATTGAGCCACTCTGGATACTGAGATGACTGTCAAAAGTGCTGAATTCACCTTTCAATATAATATAATATAATATAATAACTACAGTATATTCATATTTTATAAACTGGTCAACTTTTTGACATTAAAACTAAAAAGAAAAGAGATCCAATTTACTTAAACTCATCTTATATAATAATATAATAAACATTATTTTAATATTTACATATTACATACTATGCATACAATCAAATCTACTTTGTAGAAGTAAACTTATAGGGTACATTTGTGTAAATTGGGTCACTGAGATGACTGTCAAAAGAATCCCAATTTACCGTATATAATAATAACTCATACTAATAATAATAATACATCAAATAAATAAATAACATAAATCATAAATAACCTGGCCCATCTGCCTTGACTATGGCCTCAGGTGAGATGCAGACTCCTCGGTCGTACACGGGCAGCTCCTCGCAGGCCAGACTCTCCGGCCACGTATGGTTGTACTTCTTCATGACCGGCTCGCAGCCGCACTTGGCCCGCTCACACACGGACTTGCAGGGTTTGATGGGGTCGTGCTGGAAGTCGATGGTGCATATGGGCGCGTACATGGCGCACAGGAAGAAGAGCAGGTCCGGACTGCACTGGGTGCCCAGGAGCCCCTCGAACTGCTCGATGGCGAGCACGGCGTTGGCCTGCGTGCTGTGATGGAGGTGGTTGGGCATCTTGGTCATGTTCCACGGCATGGACCTGCACATGGGGATACGGATGGGCTCGCAGGACGCGGCCGCGGTGCCTCGGGGGATCTCCAGAAGACAGGCGATGGCCAGGACGCAAATGAACATCTCGTAGGAAAACATCTTTTTTTGTGTGTGTGTGTGTGTGTGTGTGTGTGATAAAAACACAATTTAGAGAAGCAGCTAGATATAATTCACCAAGGACATGCGGAGATCTTCTGGAGACTCTTGCGCGTAAAAGCTCCCCCAAAATAAAGTTTCTCAAACTAACTTCACCATACTGAAGTACTGCATCAGAAACACGGATAACAAAAGCTCATCTTTTTAAACTCTCGCTGAAACGGAGGTGAAAAAATAAACATAAATTCTCTCGTTGGGTTCCTCGCTTCAGGAGCGCGCTGGCGAACTGATCTCTCCTCCAGCTCCTGCTGACAGAAAGCGTCTGGAAGCAGCTGGAGGAGGAGGAATAAGAGGAGGTGGGCTGGGGACAAGAAGCAGCCCACCTCCTTCTCCATCACTTCAGTCTCCTGTTGCGCATTCAAACACACGACTGTTGACTTACTGCTGCCGTAAATTACTTTAGCCAAGACAAAAGCGCTATTTGAATAAGTAAAATAGTACATAAATAGAGTTGTGGACATAAGGAGGTGTTAATTTAAAAGCAGACCTCTAATCAACATCGGTCTGTGTTGATTAGGGGACTACAATGAGGTAAAAACAATTAGAACTCACACTTTACATGTTCTTGTAGTGCATTTACAAAAGGACGTGCTGAGTAATGAACTGTTTTGCGGAGCATAACATTATTGTTTGACTTCATAATATATGGACATACCTCGCCGTATTGCTAATAAAATTGCATCTTTATGATAAAATTTAAGGGCACAATTTTTTTGTTAAAATATTATAGGCCTACATCTGTTTAATCATGAAACTAGTTGGCTAACCAGGAAGGCTAATTTGGCTAGGAATGTTTTTAGCACAGCAGTGTTTGATTTGT
Source organism: Anabarilius grahami (assembly GCA_003731715.1). Taxonomy (NCBI): domain Eukaryota; kingdom Metazoa; phylum Chordata; class Actinopteri; order Cypriniformes; family Xenocyprididae; genus Anabarilius; species Anabarilius grahami. The sequence continues at coordinate 683,071 of RJVU01058740.1, read as the reverse complement.
GAGTAAAATGAGTTTGTTGCTAATGTGTCGTGAGTGTTTAACATTAATTTCGTGTTTTACAAGTACACATTCATAGCTCAGACTTGATTTTTGAAAAAATCCAGTTGCTAGCAAGTTACTACTGGAAAACTACAACTACCATAAGGATGTGTGAGTACCTTCTTAACTCAGGAGACGACCGTTTGTAGTCTTTATCTAGAAAGTTATTAGCAGCATCTCTGTATGTGATTGATGTTGCACAACAAAATGTAAAAGAATCTTCAAGAAATGTTAATTACCTTAATTTACTCATAAATCGAAAAACTGCTACGCTAAAAACCCACGAGAACTTGTGGCTCAAAAATGCTAATTCTTTTCTGGGTTTTAGGATTATAAACGGCTCTATTAAGCAAATTTATGAAGTGATATCTGTCCAACAGAAGATATAATCCCAGACATACTGTTGCTATGCACCAAATATATCAATATGTTAAGAGAGGGAGACGTGAATCTAGAAAAGCTATAGCAAATCCTATTTAGCATAATAGCATTGCATGATACAACACTCAATTAAACAATTTACTTATTACACCTGAGGAAATGTTTTTTTTCCCTCCGCGGCAACAATTTGGTTTTATCTCTATGCCAAAAAGGGTCAAGTACATCTTAAATGTGAAGCTAAAAAGCATAAACTAAAGGTAAAAACAAGTCCATAAAAGTGGTTAAATATACAGTCTTTTAAAACTTTGTGCCTTTTGGCTGTTTCTGTGAGAAGATTTAGATGAGCAGCTTCAGATCAAAGAATTTCAGCAATGTTCTTACAGCTTGGACAAAAAAATTGAATAGTAAAATGCTGTTTTTAGAAGCCGTTTTTCATACTCCTGCATAATACAATGTCAAAATCACAGATGCAACCCGTTATAGTGTATATGTACATGATATATGTATATATATCACTTTTTGACAAATTAATTTCCATGACCTTAAAAGTTGCCTGTGACTTCAGGAAAATTATTTTTAAATCAATAAATAATAATAATAATAAAATTAATTTTTTTTAATAGAGAAGCAGCTAGATATAATTTTTAATCGTAATTAAAAAAAGTAAAAATTTACACCAAAAAGTAAAACTTTTTTTTTTTTTTCCCATAAATAATTTGGAAAAATGTGTGAATTCGGTTGACAAAAACAAAATTAAAATAAATAAATAAATTCCTGATATTTCCAGGTTTTTCATCAGAACCCTATTGGCTGTAATTATGATCTAAAAAAAAATAAATACATTTATATCACTAAACAGAATTAAAGTGGACCAGTCAAACTGCATATGACCTGATGTTTATTCATGTTATGGAAGATACATTGTCATTTCCAAAAAATCCAAAACATATAAAACCGTTTAAGGGAGAGGAGGGGGAAACAACTGATAAACATTCAATAAATATGTAAGAATGTTTATTATAGCTCACAGACAGGTACAATGGAGTGTCAATGCCACAAGGCATCATGAAAGTTAGTTAAAAAATTATACTATGCTTTGTACAAACAACACTAGGTTGCTTTTATAACATGTAGTTATGCACAATTCTGCCTTTTAAATCCAAATGAGATGTTATATCTATCAATTTGGCAAGTATGTCAAAGAAACACAAAGTGTAATGAAAATAAATGCAAATTCACAGGGAGGGAGAGAGAGAAAGCACGCAGTAACCCACACAGATTAGATCTAGAACAACATCAAAAAAAGAATCACTGTTTCATAGAGGCATCTGTTATCGCAACAAGCATTTTAGCATGATGTAGAGTTTTTAACAATTCACCCTTGCCCTCCCCCCCACGTCCCACCACACACAATTCACTATTTAATGTGTTTGTTTCCAAGTTTAACCATTGCAAATTAAAACACAAACCAAAAAAAGAAAAAAAAAAAAAAAAAAAAAAAAAAAAAAAGAAAAAAAAAAAGGTAATTAGTGTCACTAGTCCCTGGGATCAAATTCGATTATTGTAAGTGGACAATAAACAAATCATTTTTTTCCTTTTTTCCCTATTTTATTCAGTGTTATAAAAGATTTGATCCCATTAAAAGTCTTGAACTGGTAAGACTATAACATTAGAGAATCCTACAGAGGAATATGGAATGAGGGTTGAAGTATCCGGCCCTCGAGTGCTCTTCACACAGGAACTCTTACGCGGATGAAGACACAGACTGCTTGTATACGGCATGGTAGGCATTCCGGAGCAGGACGTACGGGAAGCAGGATTCCAAGAGGTCCATGGTGAGGAATGGTGATTCTTGAACGATCTAGACAAAAACAATCACTTTCAGAACAGATCTCATGTTGATTGGGATGTTCTGCTGAAACTGACACACGTGGGCTCAGACTAACTCCTCCTAGCTTTCCATTACAGCCTAATTCAGTGCATCCTGCAGATTACACTTCAAAGAGTTAAAAATCCCATGGACAAATCCCCCACAAGCCTCACAGATCAAAAGAGCTGCGTGACTCTCAAACACAAACAACAGAAACGGTCCTTAGCACATTTTCCCAGTCGTCAGATGGACTAAAAAGAAAGATGGAAATATGGAGAAATAGAGTTGCAGCCCACTTTTTCAGTTGGCTTGGTTCTTTGAAGTATTTTTCCCGTTCATTTTTTCCATAGGGATTTCAAAACATTCTTAAGTTCTAAGCCTTGAACCAAACCGATCGGCTCTGAGATCAATCATAATATTGCAGCATTTGGTTCAAAACAACAAAGTATATGAAAACAAGAAAGACAAGACCGTACTTTATATCATTTATGAAGTAATGAACTACTTATGCCAGAAACACTGCAAAGTTATGATATAAAACTACAGACTTCAGTCATTGATAAGCATAAAAACAATTTAAATTTATTGTAAATTTTTCCGTTTGAAAAAAAAAAAAGTTTGGACATTACTATTTTTATTGTTTTTGAAAGAAGTATCTTATGCTCAACCAAGGCTGCATTTATTTGATCAAAAATACAGAAAAAAAAAACAGTAATACTGTGAAAAATTATTACAATTTAAAATGATGGCTTTCTATTTTGATATACTTTAAAATATAATTTATTTCTGTGATGCAAAGCTGAATTTTCATCAGCCATTACTCCAGTCTTCAGTGTCACATGACCCTTCAGAAACATTTTTTTATAATCTGTGATACTTTTTTTCAGGATTCTTTGATGAATAAAAGCTAAAAAAAGAACAGCATTTATTTAAAATAGAAATCTTTTGTAACAATATACACAATATACAACAATATACATTTTTTAAAGAAATTAATACTTTTATTCAGCAAGGATGTATTAAATTGATAAGAAGTGATAGTAAAGACTTTCATTTCTATTTTGAATTTTTTTTTTTTTTTTACTATTTATTCATCAATGAATCCTGAAAAATTATCACAGGTTCCGAAAAAATATTAAACAGCACAACTGTTTCCAACATTGATAATAACCGAGTATCAAATCAGCATATTAGAATGATTTCTGAAGGATCATGTGACACTAAAGACTGGAGTAATGGCTGATGAAAATTCAGCTTTGCATCACAGAAATAAATTATATTTTAAAATATATTAAAATAGAAAACCATTATTTTAATTTGTAATAATATTTCACAATATTACTGTTTTTTCTGTATTTTTGATCAAATAAATGCAGCCTTGATGAGCATAAGACACTTCTTTAAAAAACATAAAAAAATAGCAATGTGTCCAAAATTTTGGTACTATACATGCGTGTATATATATGTGTGTAAATATATATATATACACACACACACACTTTAATCTACATATTTTAGCGTGTCAACAATCAGCTCCTTTCTTGAAGAGTGCGCGTGTGCGTAAAATGCACTAGGGAACTCGAGAATGACGTATGAGGGAACCCACAATGAATCAAAAACATCAAATGAAGCAAAATGACACGGAATAAAAACAGCGAAGTAGTCATTAGGTGCCACGTTTGTTACAGCAGCATTGCGGAGATCTCGAACAGATTAATTAGCAGAAGTTATCACTCCTTCACCTGCGTGTGATGTTATTAATGACAATCCTGTATTGTTTAACAAATGTGGTTCAAACGACAGAGGTGTGACCATGTTACTATAGTGTTGGATAGTTTTTCAACGATGGTTACTATGGTAGTTAATCAGCAAGTTACACTGTTGTACAGTAAACGCACCTCTGATAAGTGGAGCTCTCTTTAGGATTATGGCTAGTGTAATTATTCACCATGAATTTGCCAAATAATTAGATTTTTTTTTATTTCACTGACAGAAATATATATTATATATCACTGAAAACCTAAGAATATATGATAAGTCTGTCTTGAAATATTAATACATTATCATTAAAAATGGATGTCTATGTCTTTGGAGAAAATGATTTTCACTTCTATGCTGCACACCATCATGAACTGCTCTCTCTTTAGTCTTGTAACAGAGGTGTGGATTCACTCACCATGTCCAGAAGCAGGTAAACAGACTCCCTGTTCCGTGTAGTGGTTTTATCAGTCTCCTGTCCAATCTTGAGCAGGCTGGAGGAGGCGAGCTGCGTGTGGGAGAGAATTACAGGATTTTATTAAGCTGCATAGTCCCCCAGTGAGAGTTGCATAAATTGAGTATTTATTGTTGATATGTTAATGTAAATTGTATGTTGTAGAGTAAAGTATTGGAAAAGAAAAACCTTTAAGCCAGGGTATAGGATAATTACAGCTAATACTGTTACTTACAGCAAGAAACTCTTTCAGGCGATCCTCTATGCTGCCCTTGTGGATAGTGAACAGCGCAGCGGCAATCTGGTTTATCGCTTTAGCCAGACAGTGAATGTTGTTGCAGTGACCTTAAAAGATTTATAGAGAGTTAACACACATGATAAATGTCATGCACATTAAAACGCGTCGTTTCAGCGAACCGCAGTTCAAACAGCACAGATATAATCTGATTTCATTCGCAGCGGTTCAGCGCAAGTCTGAAATGTAAAAATTGGTACCTTCTATTGCGGGACTGTACTGTGACATCACGTTGCTGGCCAGGGTCGGCATGGAAACAGCCACGAAGACCATCAACAGGCAGGCGATCTTGTACTCTTCCTCTGGGCTAATATTTTCTGTTACAAACATGGAGAATTGAGTTCATGAATTTTCCTTTAGGTAACTCGGAGAAGTACTGATGTGTTGCCATTGTGAGACGGCAGGGAAATTGCAGCGATTGCATTTCTCTCTCTGGACAGTGTCCGAAAATCTGCGTGAAGAGCCAAGAAAAACGGAACTAATGTCCAAAAATTAACTCTTATTTATGTTATTAGCGCAACAGCATTTGGGAGTGATTCAATTAAGTCTAGTTTGAGTTGACTCGCTATTTAGATAGTAAACAGAAGACGTTTGGATTTAACCATCAGGGGAATAAAACAATAACATCGGTGCTGGCCAAGAGACCCTGGAGGGTCTGGGCTGCTCTGAGAAAATGAAAGATGTTCACCGGAGAGCTTTGCTCAATTTGCAAGAACTGCTATGCGGTATGAGGTGTTTAAGTGCACAAGGCTCTTCTCAGGAAGCTGATCCCTCGAATGGGCTCTAATGCCTGATGAAGGTTTGAGAAGCAACGCTGGACAAACGCATCTGAAAACAGCAGTGTGACGGAAGCTACTTTGAAACTAGCTTTGCAAACGACAAGATCATTTGAAGTAGTGGTTTAAGTTTTAATTTTTTACATTAAGGTTACTAAATGATAACATTAGTGCAGTATATTGCAATTTAATTCTACATATGCTCCCATTCAAAAGTTTGGGGTCGGTAAGATTTTATAATAATAAAAAAAAATACATTTTAATGTCATTTCATCAAAAATACAGTAAAAACAAAAATACATTTGAAATTTTAATGTTATTTGTTAAAAATACAAATAATGTACAAATTTGTTAAAAATACAAATTATTTTAATATAAAAATAAAATACTTCATACACGCTATGAAGCGCTGTCAAGAGCATGCCAAACCAACAGGTGGTGATATAACCCTAATATTTTAATATATTTTAAAATGTAATTTATTCCTGTGATGATGAAGCTGAATTTTCAGTCTTCAGTGTCACATGACCCTTCAGAAATCATTCTAATATACTGATTTGCTGCTCAAGAAAAATGTATTATTATTATCTATGACGGAAATTCTTGTGCTGCTTAATACTTTTGCGGAAACCGTGTTTTTTTTTTCCAGGTTTCCATAATGAATAGAAGTTCAATAGAACAATTTATTTGATACACAAATCTTTTTTCTGTAAAATTATAAATATCTTCAGTGTCACTTTTGTTAAATTGAATGCATCTTTGCTAAATAAAATAATTCATTTTAATAAAGATATGAATAAATACAATATTACTGATCCCAAACAGTAGTGTATACTAATACATTTTTGTAAAAATTAATAGTTAATGTATTAAGAAAAAAATCAACTGCACATAATTATATTTACACTAAATAAACTAACAAAAATAAAAAAACATCCTAATTTATATAACAGAGTCAAAAACAGTGATAAACAGCAGCATTCAGTGTTTGATTATTGCCTCAGGCCTAGTCCACACATACACGTTTTTTTATTTATTTATTATAAACAGTTATTCCTCCTTTGTTTATAAAAAAAAAAAAAAAAAACGCGTCCACATGAAAACGCAAAAACACGCTATGAAGCGCTATCAAGAGCATGCCAAACAAACAGGTGGTGATATAACCCTATTCGTAAAGCCATGTTGGCCAATCAGAAGCCTGGAAAAAAAGTTTATTACCGGTTCTGGTTCGTCACAAGCCAAAATCTCTGGTTTTACCGTCTACATGACAACACTACAACCGGAGTTTCTAAAAATCTTCACCCTGTCAGGAGTTTTCAAAAAGTTCAGTTTCAGTGACCGGATACTGCGTTTGCATGTGGACGAACAGAAAAAGCTGCGGTTTTGAAAATATCCATGTTCGTGTGGACAGGGCCTCAGTTTGATTGGCTGTAAAGCTGCATTAGTAAATCAGTGTGACAAAAAAGCTAAGTGATGTAGCACTTTTTTGTCACATTACATTGTTACACCAAAAAAGAGCAGAGTATTGTCACGTCAATTTTTGTTAGCTACTCCTCAACACTGAAAACGGCACTCATGAGATACTAAAGTGCAGATATTTTTATTATTTTTGAGGTTGTGGTTAAGATAGGCCTGGCCATGTGAGGTTTTAAACTTTCTTGTGAAATCATTCACCACAGAAATAATAAGACATGGTAAACTGATACTGTGACCAACGTGAACATGGGTGTGGATGTAATGCATGTTTTCAAGTGTGTATTATAGCATGAGGTTACACCGTAATCACAGTGCAAGCAAGCATCCTAACGCTGCAGTACTTGACCAGATTGATATAAAGCATGTGATACCACTTAACGTTTCAGCACAAACCAAACCTTTTTTTTTTTACAGCCAGCTAGCTTGCATCCAAGGTCTTAATACAGGGATTTCTGGTAAATCATTTGGCATAAAATGGTCTTTAGATGTGAGCACCAAAGTGCACTTTGGAAAAATAATTCCTGTTTAACTTTTCTTTCAATTGTGTGCACACCGACGTCACACTTTGGTAACTACGTATTTTGGGGAAAATGCTGATGAAAGGAGCAATCCAAAAGTGGACGTTCACTGTTCTAACAAATCTAGAGCAAAAACACCTGATGCATATCAGCACTTTCTTAGGGGGCCAAAACCAAAGAACTTCCAGTTACGGCATTTTATTTTCCTCTGACTGTGAAAAAAATTAGCCAGTTTATATATTGATGCCAAAAAGGATTTAACTTTTGCATCTGGGATCAAAATGGCGTGATGTGCATTGCCATTTCAAATGGTCTTAAATAACTTACCAGACTTCTGGGAAGACAAAGCCACAACCAGAGCAGGGTCGATCTCGCAGGGCAGGCCTGCGGCAGAAGACAGCTCATACACGTTCATGGCCACCTGAGGAAAGGGAGAATTTCAGGTCCAGCAGCCTACTGTTACTGCCAACATCAAGTCTGAACGTCACCTACCTTCATGTCAGTTTCACGAGGAATGTGGTCTTTGAAGTCTTCCACAGAGCTCACCAGGAAGGGAATGTGGCAGGACAGCACCTGGAGAAAAGGACACATCTGTGGTTAGAGCTCATTTGTGCTAGAACATTTCCAAACAAATGAATATTTAACTGTCATCCTCATTCCAATGCCATATTATTTTCTTTCTTCCTTCAAACACGAAAGTCAGAAGAATGTCTGAGCTGCTCTTTCCTTACAATAAACATGGACAGTGATTTATCATGTCAAGCTCTAAAAAGCACACACAAAGCCATATGAGATATATATGAGATATATATATATATAAATAATGTCAAATCGATTTATCGAATGTAACATAAAAAGTTTGTAAATATATATGTGCATTTACATACATATACACACACACTCACACACACACACACACAGGAGCATTTAAAGCAGGTGTCTATCAGCGGATCCCTAATAAATACAGTGATAAACAGATCCGCTGATAGATGTATACAAACTTTTATGTTAGATGTGATTAATCGATTTGACAGCACTAAAATGAAAATATGAATGAGTAAATAGGCAAAAAAATTCAATTATCATTCACTATAAATCTTCTCTTACTGTAGCTCTAACATCTCATTCACTCTTCATATTAAAACTTGTCATGTGACACGTGACAACCAAACCTGATGCATCTTCAGGTGGCATATTTGAATCAGTGTAATTTTAGTATAATTTATATACTGTTATAGTATTTATTCATATTTTAAATTAGCTTTCATTTTTACATTTTCAGTTTTCATTTTATTTTTAGTTTGAGTTTTAGTAATTTTAGTAAAATGAGCAAGATCTCAGCTATAAGATGAACAGCATCCTTCCACTGAGTTGAAGTGCTGTCCATGGGAGAGAAACGAGACGAGATGTCTGGATAACAACTCACATCTCTGAGAGCTTCCTGAGCCAGAGAGCGGAACGACAAAATCACGCCGATGATGGTCATCCGTTTCAGCACGCTGTCAACCGCTACAGAAATAGAAGACAAGTCATATTAATAACTTCTAAAAATAGGCCATTTTCGTCTTTTAGAACCACTAAAAATAGGTCTGCAGGTGGTGTGTATATGGGTCACATTCCTCAGATGGGATTTTTAAATTCCTGCTCACTTTTGAGCTCAGTAATACAGGACTGTATGAGGACAAGCCATAATACCACAAATAGCTCTGTGTAGAGGGTCCTGTCTGCGTGTTATTACAGCTCATACCACGACATTCCAAACAGCTATTGTCTAATACAGTGCTTCTCGACCTGTGGTAAGTGGACATGACTGAAAAGGTAAAATCTTTTAAATATTCCAAATTTTTCAATTATAAAAACAGCCATTTTAATTTTTTTTGTGTGTTTTATTTGTAATTTGTGACCTTTCCTCACAATATTAATATAGCTTTGCACATTTATGACTCTAAAACTATGTCAAAATGTAAGTTTCCTCTTATTAAAGCTAATTCTGGCCAAAAACTGCCACTTCAACAGGAAGATAAGTGACATACAATGTGACCAAACACAGTTCGCTTTGTTTTTACATGCTGCTCATGGGCAGATTCATCTGAACTAGATCAGCAGAGGAAAAAAAGAAATTTATAGTCAAACCAAAAGTGATTCAGACACTAGATATAATTTTTTTTTTAAATATTTTTTACTAGTGGGTGCAGGACACTATAGTTCATTTATGTAAGTGACATATTATAACCAAATATTATTCAGACACTTTGACCTGACCATGTTTTGCTCAAGTGTTATCTGACATAATTAAGATAATTTTTTTCTGACACAGATTAACTCTGAGATCTTGTCATATTTTATTACCATATTTTTAAACTATAGTGAATAAACTGTAATAATGAATGAAATGTCTGAATCAATTTTGGTTTGACTGTAGTTGATATATTATTGCATTTAGTATAGAAATGATTTATATTAGAAAAATGTACTGTGATCAATTTTTTTCTGGGATGCATTTATTTGAAATAGAAATGTTTTGTAGTCTTTGCTGTCACTTTTGTCCAATTTATTGCACCCTTGCTGAATAAAAATATTCATTTAAAAAAAAAAAAAAAAAAAAATCTTACTGACTCCAAACTTTTGAAGTTAGTGTATATAATTAAAAGTCCCACAATGGATACTCACATGTGAGCCGCTTAAAGAGTGCTGCCATATGGTCCGGCTTGTCGAAACTGGTCCTCATCTGGGTCAGAACCTCCACATTGTCCACCACAAGTTTCTGAAATGGCAACAAAAGACAGTATGATGAATAAGCAGGAAAAAATTATGCGATTAAGTCTGAAGTCTGTACATCCTTCCAAAGGAGGTCATCATAACCTAAACCTACATACATCTTTAAAGGCATAGCAATCTAAGCATTTATGACACAATGTTGATTAGCAGAAAATATTTTTAATGTCCGCATAAATGCTGTCGATTGAACTTAATTTTGAACCCAGAACATTACTTTTAACACCAAAGCAGAACAATTTTGAACAGTAGCCGATTAAATTCATGAAATCGCCTGAGACGGGAACTGTGAAGAAATGTAAGAGCATGAGTTTGCATGTCAACAAATAATTTGCGTAATTTGAGCTCTAAGAGAAAACATATTCCACGTTTAAGTCCTAAGTAAGAAATGCAAAATAAACCATTTCACTCCACAGCTGATTGTGGGTCANAGGAACCCCCCCCCCCAAATTACTTTCAGCTGAGGGAAAGAGGTTTGCATGTTAGAACATCACTGACATGTGCCAAGCAGTGTTCACACACTTTGGTTGGCTATCGTTACTCAAGAAACTTTTCATTCCTACATCATTGTCTAAGGGAGTGCAAACAATACACCATTCATACTTCGTGAGGAAGGCTTTGCCTTTAATGTAATCAAAGTAGCATTTGGTTCAGGTCTAAATGTTATCCAATAACTCGGAGTGAGGGGAAGTGCTACCTAAACTCTGTTCCCAGTAAGCAGGCCCACATGGAATCTGTGGCTGCAGAAACCCACAGAAAGCTCTTCAGATTTCTGTAATATTAGAACGTCCATCATTCACAAAGTTCAACGCACCATGTGTGTCAACTACTTTCAGCCCTGTTCTAAGGTCATGTGATGCTGCCATCTTTACTCATGTGTGGGACTATATTTTGTACAATGAATAGTAATTTTTGCAACTTCATTTTTCCATCTTCTGCTGGATCTATCTGCTGCCTTTGACACTGTGAATCATCAGATCCTTCTGTCCACTCTGTCATCACTGGGCATCACTGGTACTCCACTTCACTGGTTTGAATCCTATCTTAAAGGTAGGTCTTTCAAAGTTGCCTGGAGAGGGGAGGTATCCAGAGCTCATCAACTGATCCCAGTGGTTCCTCAGGGTTCAGTTCTTGGACCCCTCCTCTTCTCCATATACACTACATCACTGGGTTCCCTCATACAGGCACATGGTTTCTCATACCATTGCTATGCTGATGACACACAGCTCTACCTTTCATTCCAACCAGATGATCCCACAGTAGCTGCACGAATCTCAAGCTGTCTGGCGGACATCTCGGCATGGATGAAAGATCACATGCAACTCAACCTGGCAAAGACTGAGCTTCTCGTCTTCCCTGCCAATCCAACTCTACAGCGCGATTTCACAATCCAGCTAGGTACATCATCAATTACCCCATCAAATTCGGCCAAGAATCTTGGAGTAATCTTTGATGACCAAATTACCTTCAAAGACCACATTGCAAAAACAGCTCAGTCATGCAGATTTGCACTACACAACATCAGGAAAATCAGGCCTTTTCTAACAGGACATGCAACACAACTTCTCGTCCAGGCCCTGGTCATTTCTAGGCTTGATTACTGCAATGCTCTTCTGGCTGGACTGCCATCATGTGCAATCAAACCTCTACAACTTATTCAGAACGCTGCAGCACGTCTTGTCTTTAACGAGCCCAAAAGAGCCCACGTCACACCTCTCTTCATCTCTCTGCACTGGCTACCACTTGCTGCTCGGCATTGACGCTTGCTTACAGATCTACCACAGGCTCAGCACCCTCCTACTTCCACTCAACGATCTCCCTCCCTTCATCCGGAATGCAGAATCCCTGGCAATATTCAAAAGACAGCTAAAAACTCATCTCTTTCATGAGCACTTAACCTCATCTTAAAAAAAAAAAACCCTATCCTTTCATTTTCTCTAATACCTCCCTATTCTAGCTTATGCTACCCTGAGCAATGTCTGAAACTTGTATTGTGAGCACTTCTTGTGTCCATTTGCCTCTTCATGATGAATCGCGTGTTGTATTCCTCACTTTTAAGTCGCTTTGGATAAAAGCGTCTGCCAAATGAATAAATGTAAATGTAAATACAAAATAAATAAAGAAGTGACCTGGCAGTAAGTCAAAGTGACTTTAAAAATAAATAAATAAATGTATAAAAAATGTATAAATAATAAATAAATGAGTAAAAAAAAAAAAAAAAATTCCACAGATTCGATCTAGGCAAACAAGGCAAACAAGTTTGGAACTGCGACAAGCCTAAAGATGTGACCTTTCGCCTCAGAGCTCCCTATCGCTCACCTTGAGTTCGGCCACCTGGGAAGAGATGTGCCACATGAGGCTCTCGCTGAGGAACTTCATCCCGTATGGACCAAGCAGCTCAGAGAGTGAGCGCATTTCTGAGAGAAAAAGTCACGAACTTTTGAGTGTGGAAATAATCACATCCAGCTGAAGAAAACTATGTGAAATGTTTCTAAACAAGGAAATCTTTTATTCAATGTGTCTTTTTATGGTATGCTTTTTTCCCCTCACCAGATATGTCAGAATACTCCTCTGCATTGAAGGTGAGCTCATTCTCTGTGGGCAAGTTGACGAAGGCCTTCATTGCAGGAAAGTAAGCGATGTGACCATTGCTAACCTGCCGCAGTAAAGTCTCCAGATACCTGCGAATAGATTTACACCAAACCAAAGTTTCATTTTAAGACAGTGGTCTCAAACTTAGCTCCTGGAGGGCAACTGCCCAGGCAGGTGAGTTGGAGCTAAAAGGCCCCGGTATACTCTTTCTTTTTCAATCTTCATTTAAAGGTAAAAAGAAATACCTTTGCAGTGGTATGCTGTTAGTGAAGTCAAGTCAAGTCACGTTATGTTTACTTATCACTTTATGCAATATACTCCTTTAAAACAACCAGCTTTACAGGTCAGTGTCACTTTCAATTAGAATTACAACTTTAATTTCTACTATAAAGCAGCTCTCCAGTTCATGTTTTTTCTCGTGTCTGACCTTAATGGACTGAACAACTTAATTGCCATGGACCAATGGTAATTCAAAGTTATTCACCAGCTGGAGCGGACTTTTCCAAAAAGTTCGATTTGGCAAGCTGTTTTGAACTCCCGAAACAAACTTTGTTTTGGCCTGATTTTGTTTGAAATGACATCACACCAGTTAGTTCTTTGCAGGGTTGTCAAAAGTACCAAATTCAGTACCAAGTCGCTACTGAAATGTTAAAAAAAATGTGATGATACCAGCATTTCCCCCTATCATTTTGAGTGCTGTTGAGTGTATTCTTAAACACCTCTGATTGGCCATTGTGTTCACATGCTCAACAGATATGTCATAAAGAACGTTTAATATGTCTATTTACAACATGTTTTTGAAGCGTTGATCATTGTAGCCAATCACAGACATATCTGTTGAGCGTGTGAACACAATGGCCAATCAGAGGTATTTAAGAATCTGCTCAACAGCACTCAAAATGCTACTGGAAATGCTGGTATCGTCACATTTTTAAAATTTCAGTACCGACTCGATACCGAAGTTGGTATTTTTGACAACCCTAGTTCTTCGATTTCACTGTCATTATTGGGGCCTTTAGAGCATCATGTTGTTAGCTTGGCAACATACTAATGCCAAAGTCTATTCAAATTAAGTCGAAGATTTGAGTTAGGAGTGCCATTTGTTGCTGCCTATGTAGAGTGCTCTAAATCTGTCACTTAAGAGGTTCTATTTCAGTTAGAATGCTGTCTAAGCAGCAGCCTGTGTAGGGAGTATACTTGGTTTTGGAACAGAGCCCTTCATCCTATTGTAAAAGCAAAAGTTAAGCTCTGAAATAACTCTGAGGCCATTCTGGTATTGACAGAGTCTCACCAGTTGGTGTAGAGGCTGGTGATGGTTGGTTCTCCATGGCTGTCCAGGTGTTGGGTCTGCTGCAGCAGCACGTTGTTGAACACTCTGGTGATGTCAATCTGCACATAATTCTCAATGGACTGCAGCACTGTCATGTAGGCCCGCACGCTGGTGAGCAGCTCTGATGGTTTGGCGATCTCCTGTGTGGCCTGGTTGTACATGGTCATCCCAACTATGGACCTGAGCAACAATTACAGACACAGAGCGAAAGACAAAAATTTGGTTTTATTGTGCATTATTAATTGGTGCATATAAGGAACAAAAGGTTTGTTCTCTTAATATTTTATCAAAATGTATCTTCCTACTAGGGCTGGGACAATAAATCGATGCATTGTGAATCGAGAAATGATTCTGGATCGATTCAGAAATTTTCTGAACGCATCGCAATTCTCTTACGAATCGATACTGAGCTTAGTTTGTAACAGCAGGTGGCACTGCCTGCTTTAGAAACAGACATATTCTGCTTGCTTCCAATTCCTTACACACAGTGGGCAGTTTACATTAATCTTGTGCCATCATTCTGAGGTGCAAGTACATTCTCAGACTCAGCCGGATGCACGAGCGCTCTTCTTCATGAGCATTTGAGCGTGCAGTTAAAAACGAGCCTAGAGCACCATCTGCTGTTAAAAACTAACCTCAGAATCAATTCAAGAGAGAATCGTGATGCATTCGGAAAATCACAGAATCGATCCACGAATCGAGATGAATCGATTTACTGTCCCAGCCCTACTTCCTACACGTTGGAAACAGCATTAATGCTGATATAACCAAGACCAAGCAGGAAGAAAACAAAATAATAATAATAATACTATTAATAATTTAAATAAAAACAGTAATCAATACAATTGAATGAACAATAAAATGAAAACCCCCCCAATGTATAAAATCCTGCCTTAAATAATTTCCTACTAAATATGCATTTTTACTCAGAAATAGTTCTTATTTGAAAGTCATTAAATTGAACATGAAATGCTGTTTGCAACCCATTAGGCTTAAGTTAAATTATATAAATAATAAACAATAAAACTACATTAGTAGAATAATTCTAAACAAAACATGATATTATATGAGAAAAATGTAGAGCAAAAAAGAAAGAACAAAGAAATCTGTGACAGCTGAAAAGTAAAATCGTTTTAAAGTTGGACCAAATTATTACATTTTGATAAAAGCTTACGAAGATAAACATTTTTTTCTTTGGAATAAAATGCACCAATTAATCATGCACAGTAAGACCTGGAATATATGTTAAGAAAGTAATCAGGGTCAATTTGGATTTGGTTATTTGGTGCTGTTCAGAGAGCAATGGTGGCCACCATAAACAGATCCATAACAACGACATATTCTTTTTATGCTTTGACCTGAATCAAGGCTATTTACCCCATCAGATGGAAATGGGTAATAACAGCACATGGTTGGGTGGTGAGATCTGCTAACAGGGCCTCTCATTGCTGAGAAGCACGGCCACATGAGGGGTTCACAGCCCGGGAGAGAGGGGCCAGCCAATGCATCCGCGTCAGAGTTTTGAGTCCAACAGTGGAAAATACCTGTTATTCCTCTGCCCAATGTTTATTTAGTTGGAAAAGCTCTATTCTGGAACTGTGTCAAAAATCATGCTAACCCAAACTCTCACCGCTAGTCCAATAAATTACACAAATCGAACAATAAACCCAAGAGGCTCTTTAAGCCGTTGAGTTCTCAGCTTAATTAATAAGGGAGAGTTGGAAGACAATTTTCCCCTCACATAAAACGCAACAGTAACTCTCCCCTATGAGGCAAATCAATATGATTGATGCTAGAGTGGAACGAGTGCTGATAGACCTCATCAGGAAGGGTGGACTGTGGGTAACGTAATAGATAAAACGAGCAGTGATGTGTTTATGGAGGTAGCAGCCAAATTAAGTTCAGGCTACTGGGATCTTAAACCCACAGGATTCAGAAAAAAAGTTACTAAATACTAGTATTAGTAAGAAATTAATACTTTTATTCTGCAGTGATGCATTCAATTGATCAAAAGTGTCAGTAAAGACATTTTTAATGTTACAAAAGATTTCTATTTCCAATAAATGCTGATCTTTTGAACTTTCTATTCATCAAGGATATTCATCAAGAAATTTAAAAAAATATTAAGCAGCACAACTGTTTTCAACATTGTTATTTCTCAAGAAATATTTCTTGAGCACCAAATCAGAACGTTAGAATATTAGAATGATTTCTGAAGGATCGTGACAAAACTCAGCTTTGCATCACAAGAATAAAGGGGCAGTCGTGGCCTAATGGATAGAGAGTCGGACTTGTAACCCAAAGGTCATGGGTTCGAGTCTCAGGTCCAGCAGGGATTGTCGGTGAGGGGANAGTGTCAGTAAAGACATTTTTAATGTTACAAAAGATTTCTATTTCCAATAAATGCTGATCTTTTGAACTTTCTATTCATCAAGGATATTCATCAAGAAATTTAAAAAAATATTAAGCAGCACAACTGTTTTCAACATTGTTATTTCTCAAGAAATATTTCTTGAGCACCAAATCAGAACGTTAGAATATTAGAATGATTTCTGAAGGATCGTGACAAAACTCAGCTTTGCATCACAAGAATAAATTACATTCTAAAATATATATTAAAATAGAAAACAGTTGTTTTCACAATATTACTGGTTTTACTGTATTTTTTTTAGCAAATTAATGCAGCATTGGTGAGCCGAAAAGACAAAAAAATAAATAAATGATATATTTATTTAATTAAATAGTTCACAATTAAAAGGAGACATATCTGTACCAGTTGCCACATTTTATTGTCATACTATATACTGTCATATATTCATATCTATAAAAAAAAAAAGAAAAAAGACATGAGCCAAAAAGACATCTTTTAAAAAAAGATTTCTCAATAAATAAATTATTGTGATTACGCTTGTTTGTCTGTTAACAGTACGTAGTTTTAAGAAATGGTTATGGGTAGGTTTTAGGTTTAGGGGTAGGTGTAGGATTAGCGGCTCAAAATATTTTAATGCTATATTGTTACTAAAATAGTAATTTTCCTACACATTTCTGTCCATTATGTTTTTTTTTTTAAAGATGTCTTTTTGGCTCATGTCTTTTTTTAATAAATATGAATATATGACAGTATATAGTGTGACAATAAAATGTGGCAACTGGTACAGATGTGTCCCCTTTTAATTGTGAACTATATAATGAACTGGATTATCCCCCCCAAAAAAAAAAAAAAAAAGGCATTATCACATGGTGATGCAATAAACTTTTTTTTTTTCAATTGAATTTCCAGCAATATTACGATATTAATTTACTCATACCAAGATATTATGGTCATACCACCCAGCCCGAGTTCAGATTAGGATGTAGTTTAATTCACAGTTTTGTGGTATCTGAAGCATCAAGATGGAAGTCTGACTTACTTAGTGAAGCGGATCTCCAGGTGGGAGGTCAGGTACTCGCGTGGGGTGAAGGTGTGCTCCCAGACCATCATGTTAGGGACGTAGTTAATGGAGAAGCAGAGCTCTGAGAGAGCAGTGTGCAGTTTGTCCAGACTGTAAAAACCAGACGACAGCCTTAAAAACTAATTTCCTTCAGATTATACAGTCAATCAGGCAAAGCTTAACCAGCACAACAGTGCTGCTCACCATGGGGCCATACTGTTACTACTGCTCATGTGTGTCCATGTCAGGTTTTAGGATAAATCCATTTTATATTATATGGAGGATCTGTTTGAATGTCAGCCGTATGGGAGGATAATAGGTAAGGGCCTCCAGCTGGGTTTTGTTTAACACAGGGATTCTCTACTGGTGAGTTCTAATTGGGACGCAGACATGCCCTCATCGACAAAATCAATTACAGAAACTAGAACAAGGTAAAAGACACAATGACCCAGACTATATTAGATACAGTATGAGCAACAAGGATTAACACAGTTTATGCTGACTAGATATAGAAGAGGAGTAAGTTTCATCCTTACTTGGTGACCAGGAGTCTGTTCTTCCTCATGCTCTCAACACCAGGTTTCTCTCTCTCTGGTTCACCCTTCTTCCCCGTCTGCTTTTTCGACTTCTTGTTCACGGCCTGACTGATGGTTTTGGCACAATGTTTTGGCAGTAGCTGCACAGAAGAGCAACAGGAAAAAGCCCCTTTTTAAAGTCAACATGAAATCAAAATTGACACTACTTCCTCTCTCAATACAAGTTCCTGGTCATATTGTGCACAATTCATCAGGGCAGGTTATTTCAAATAATAAAAAATGTCTGTGTATAAACATAAATTTTTCTTAAAATACTAGAACCGAATGATTTATGACATACTAAAATACAGCACCACGGCAAAAGAAATTGTGAGCTTGAGTCAGCTTGCATCCTGAACTGGACATAATGAAAGATTAGGTGTAATAAAATATATCTATTCATTACCTATATTTCTGTTGCATTATCCTCACTGGTTGCACACAATAACATGCAGTCTGGACAGTATAGTCCATCTCATGCACAAATGACTCTTAATTGTTGACTCTTTCTAATGGGTCACTCAAAAAGACTCAACACAGTGTCAAACTCATGGGTTTTCAGTTTGAATCAATGAATTGGTCACAGATGTTCTTCACTGATTAACTGAACCACTTGTCTTAAAATTAACTGAGAACTGTTTCTGTGATATGTACATATTTTTTGATATACATATAAACAGTTTTGTAAATTATTGTAAATTTTAAATATATATTTATATTTCTGAAAGAATGAACAATTTAATATTAAAAACAAAAAATGGTAAAAAACTTCAGTAACCCGATCTGCTTCTAAAACAATTTTCCTTTTTAATTGACACAAATCCAAATCCCTCTTACTACACCTCTTCTCCAACCACCTGTAACATCCACTTTTCACCATCCAATCAATTCCTGATTAATAAAACCAAGTCCTAGCCTAAGCCTTTGCCAAATAAATATCTTGTTGCACTTGGAAATATGTCAGATTAGAGAAGTACAATGGGTTTCATGTTGACCTTAAGACTGTAATTCCTTAAGACAAATGTGCCTTCCGCAGTCCAGACATGAGCAAAGCGAAAAGTTACTTATGAGCTGCTGTCCGGTTTGCTTACAACATGACGGTTACATTCACCAGAGGGGGGTGAGAGTAAGTTTATTCATTAAAGCCGGCTGTATGTGTTCGAATCAGTGCTGCCAACTGTGTCTAGCGAATCAATCACCGTTTAATTTCACTGCGATCATATTGCAACGGAATGGAACATTCCTGGTGAATTTGCAGAACTCTTTTTAAACCCAGTTAAGTTTGTTAAAATCCCAGATATGACATGGAAAATTCCAGAACTCCCAAAAGTCCCTCTGTGTTTTGGCAGCGCTGAAAGCGTGTGTGCGTCACTGACCTGGTCGCTCAGGGTGCACTGCTCTGTGCATATGTCTGTGATGAGGTTGCGGGCTTGCTTGGCCATCTCGTCCAGGAACATGTTGCAAAGGGACAGGCTGCGGTCTCCAATGTGGTGCCTCTGCAGGGAGGGACAGACAAGGAGACATTATTGGAGACTTCCCTTAACACAATCCCAAAGTTAAGCGAGACTTTTGATTTTCAGCATAAAGTACGGTCCACTCTGTAGCATACAATTAGTACTGACAGTGCTAAATACAGGTGTAAATTGTCACTTTTGCTCTACTAGTGGCACCAAATGGAATTGCAATTCTATTTGGTACTGCTATAGGCACAGGAAATACATCCTTAACCTTTAGTATCAGCAGTAAATAAGTTGGCTCAGCTGGCCACCTGTAAAAACCATCTGTGAACAGGGTCTTATACTGGCCAAGAACCACCCAATAACATCCGATGGATGTATGACATTTTTGAGTGGCATCAAATAAATGCAGCCTGGGTGAGCATAAGAGACTTTAAATATTCAAACTTTATATATTCATTTTAATACAATTAATAACTAGAATTGATTGAACAAGGGTGGGAAAAGGCCTTATTTGTCAGCATGCCATTAACTGTTGAATTTAACTGAAAATGGTCCTCTCAGAGGCTGAAACTACTCCAACATAAGCTGCTCAGGTGGATTTGGCTCACAGTGAGGTGCTGTTTGTGACCTGTCCATGTGTAAGTGAGGCTCTTTGTTATGGCCCAGCTGGTCTTGTCGCCTCAACTCCCTCCCTAGAGCAAACAGTGCATACTCTCTAAATTACTAATGCAAAATAACCTTTGCCCCTGTGCGTTTTGACGAAACCCAACAAGATGGAAGAGGCCGGTCCTTCTACGCGACAAACAAAAAGTGTCATTTAAAGCTTCTGTGGTTCAACTCCGATTTGATGAGCCCCAAATATTCTGCCTCACTCCTCGTGGGCATCTGAGGGCAGAGTCTGTGACGGTGCAGGTTAAAAAATAACACATTTATCCGACGTGATGCCGAGGCTAACCTCTGCTGAAGCGCCGTGATCTTTTGTTGTTTCTCTAAACCGCTGTAAAAAGTTTTCTGTGCGAGGATGGAAATATTCTTGGAAACTTTTAGTGCTTTTCCAACATAAATAAAGCTTGCAGCTGTCCAAAGTTGTGTGGAGTGGACATAGGAGGAAGACCATTTCAGAGACATGCTGAGAGAGGGAGTTTCATGTTTAAATAAGGGAAACCCAAGCCTTCTATGGCTCAATAAATCTCTTTTATTCCTCTAAGTGCTCTGAGACAGCTCAATGTTCAGGCCTCGCAATGACATGAGAACTCTCATTGTGCTGTTTGTTTGGGTGCCGTTTGTCCACCAATTAGGAGTGAAAATGTGGGTTTATTTACCAAATTAAATTGGATATTGGAGGGCACGATGTTTGGCAGGAACAAACTCTTAGTGAATGTGCCGGCCATATACCGGCGGGGGGTGGGGGGGAACAGGAATCTGTTGTGCTCCTCGTGTGTGCGGAGGGGCTTCCATATGCCCCCGGGGAGCCTGGGTAGCTGCACTGGTGTATGGTTCAATTACAGATTTAATAAATCATGCTTTTCAGCATTTGGTTTTCTGTACACATCCTGATACATGGACCACAGCGCTCAATGCAGCGTGTTGGGACATTCCAGCTCTAGTTAACTCATGGAGCTTTCCGGATTCACAGTACGACTCCATCCTGAACCCTCGCATGGGTCGCGGCTAAGCCGTGGCGAGACCCGACAGAGAAAAGAAAGATCTTTTCCAAACTCCTCTTCTCAAAAGTAACACTGGCCATATTCACTAGGGGACATTCACAGACACATAAAACGCAGTTTTTTCCAAAAACACAGAGTCTGCGTTGAAACTAAACTGGAGATTTCAGGACAAGTCAAATATAATATATGATTTGACCAAATTAAATAAATTAGGTGTCAACTGATTTATAACAGTCAATGAAAGCATGTACATGAGGCTAAAACTGCAAAATAACTATCACTGCAAAAATAATTGCAGATTCACATATCATGACATTTTTATAAGTAGAAATACTTCAGTAAAAATATATGTAGGTAAATATTGTTAAATAATGTATAATTTTATATTGGTGCATATTAAAAAAATATTTATATAGAATTATTTATTTGTATTAATTTAGTTAAAAACTGTGGAAAACATTTTGAACTTGATTTTTACTGTATTTTACATGCATTAAATGGCTATTTCAGAGAAAAATAAATACATTTTATAGATAACCATATAATAATTTCACAAATACAAATTCACAATACTCCTCTCAGTGATACCTACAAAAATGTCATGAAACACTATTCTTAGATCAGGTTACTAAAGTCAGGGTTCGTACAGATTTTTAAGAGTGAAATTCAAGCACTTTCAAGCAGTGGAAGCGGTGCTTTTCAAGGGGTACAGGTGAATAATCAAGGATTCAGTTAATGTGAGATGTACCTATTTATGCAAAACAGCTGAGAAGTAAACTACAGTAAGCTAAACTGCTATATAAATGGGAGACTATAGCAAATGTAAGTTTGTTTCCATTTGCTCCAACCGCAATAAAAAAAAAATCCATTTTGCATTTCCAATGACTTTCCATTTCCAAAAGAAGAAAAAAGAAAACAGATTAAAAAAGAATACATATATCAATAATCAATTGTAAAACATGTTTACACAAAAAGCAAAACAAATATGAGGGAAACAATTTGATTCTCAATGCATTACGATGCATCATTTCCTCTAATCCTTTATATTAATAATAATTACTATATTAATAATCACAATATAGTTATTTTTATTTTATCTTTGTTATTAAAAATGAGAAAAAAGGATGCACATAAACAGTAAACAAATACAATATAAGAAACAAATGAAATGAACAATGCTTTACTTTTTTTCATTTTACATCTGACAGAAGAATTAAAGAAAGAAATAATACAGAAATTAAATAATCAAATCTAGAAAATCACCTTTTTCTCATTCATGCATGCTTGTTATTTTCGTAAAAAACGAAGCAAGCGCTTTAATTCCGAAGGACATGCGCAACTTTTTCTATTAATATACAGTAATACTACTTTATTTACTATAAAACAGTAGCCTATTGTAGAAATCATTTCAAGTATTAATAAAAACACTATGTTTCAGGTTACCTTGGCAGGCTGGTGAGAACTGATTAGCACAAAGATAATTTAGTGTCACTACTTTTAATGAAGACAACTGTGTGTTGAAATGGATGTGACACTGAACTTTCAGCTTAATTTACGATTGAATAGCTATCCGATCACAGAAAACAAATGAAGTGACCAGGTACACATGAACGGAGTTACATGCATCACAGTCATTTTGATGTGTGTGAAATGTTTAATAGGACTCAATATACTTGGTTGAATATCTCTGAAATTTATAGCATTGACTATGTGCAGCAGGACAAGCTGTAAGCTGTCAGTCAGTAACTTGTGTGCGCGTGATGTGCAGCGGTCACGCTAATGGTTTATTAGAGCTGCGCGCTTTTACTGATTTGCACAGTTTAATTCTCACACTTTAACTCCTAACTTAATAAAAGTCGTGTTACTATGAGGAATGATTACCTCAAAAAGTAGATCTGTATGCAGGTACGAGGTACTTTATCTGAATGAAATACATATACCTCTCTCTCTTTTGCTCACGATTACCCCTCCGCATGCCAACACTGGCATAGGTTGCCGACCCCTGACGTAGAGATTTCATACTTCTCTTTCAGCCAGCTGTCATTTATACAGTCTCATGAACAACTCAGACCGACGCTGAACTTAAAGACAAGACGTGCGGAATGTGGAAGCAATTTTCGGGCGCCAACCTATCTCATGCACTTCTGATCTTTAAAGGTTATTTTTGTTTCTTTCCTTTTTTTAATCGAGACATTCTAAGAAATAATATATCAAGCATTTTCAAGGATGCTATTCAAAATTCAAGCACATTTCAAACCTTGAAAACATAACGGTTAAAATCAAACATTTTCCAAACTTTCAAAACTCTGTACGAACCCTGTGAAGTGAATCTGACATTTGTGCTCCTCTTGGGGCCTGTTGGACTGATTCCAGGTCAGTGCGACTCACCTCTTCAGGGCAGAGCTCATGGGTGCAGCTCATAAAGTGGGTGCAGAGCAGAGGGAAGGAGATGGAGTATCGAGACTGGGACGGCAGTTCGAGACACTGCTGGAACATCTTTTCAAAGGCGCGGCTGTAAAAGCTATCAAAGAGAGAGAAAATGAGTTGCCAGTTCACTTCACCGTCTGGTACAGTCATATCTAATCATTAGAAACGCCCCTGTCTGCTTTCCACCCAGCATGAAAGAGAAATATCTAAAAACAAGAGGCACAACAGACAGTTGCTATGGGCTTCTGAGATCAGATATGCCTTCTGCCAATTGTGGAGCTGGCGTTAAGCAGCGTTTCCTGTGCCACTGCTAAAAGAATCATATTTTGCCCAAGTTGTGAGCTTTAAAATGAATTAAAATGTAGTTCGTAAAAAAGGCCAGGTACTATAAAATTAATCAATTTTGCATTGTCTTTGCGGGCTACAATAGAGAAAGGGATGGTTCACCCAAAAATGAAAATGATCCCATGATTTACTCACCCTCAAGCCATCCTAGGTGTATATGACAAACATAACTAGCTTCTGGCGGCGACCGTACACAGAATGCGCAAGTTGATTTGCGGCGGAAGAGTATCCTTTGACCTGAAGCACAACGTAATGATGAATGCGGAGGCGCAGAGGATAGAGCAATACAAATCCCAGGTCACAGATTATAAACTAAAACGATAATTTTTAAAGAGAAATTTAGAAGGATTTCGATATAAGAGAAAAGGAGCTTAAATTTGTTTCACAGCCCTATTTGCTTGAACCACGAGAGACGTCTAAGCTTACAATACTCCAACATCCTGCATCGCGTCAGAGGATTACTCATTTTGCTCAAGTCGACCATTCTGCGTACTTTCATCCGCCGGAAGCTAGTTATTTCAATATATAAAAATGTATATTTCTTTCAAAAATGCATTGCTTCAATTCAGAAGGCCTTTATTAACCCCCTGGAGTCGTTTGGATTACTTTTTTTTTATGGATAGTTGCATTATTTTTGACTTCAAAACGAGGCCCCCATAAACCTTAGGATAAGGATATTTTTAAATATATCTTCGATTGTGTTCGCCTTAAAGAAGATAGTCAAATACACCTAGGATGGCTTGAGGGTGAGTAAATCATGGGATAATTTTCCTTTTTGGGTGAACTATTGCTTTAAATAAATAAAATATACAAATAAATTCAAATATATTGGACAAAAAATTCAAACTCAAGTTTGAATAAAAATAACAGATGATTCAATGAACCTAGAGCAGCTGCAGAATTAACTGACTCACAAAGAATTGCAAGTCAACATTTTTATTCATTTTGATTTTTTTTTTTTTTTACTTCAAAAGCCACTTTTTGTCTATTCAGTGTTCTACTCTACCACATTAATGTAATATCTTTGAATGACCTTTTCTTTGATGTGAGGTCATACCAGAAAATGGAAAGGTCAGAAGTCTCCACAAGCATCTCCACCAGAGAGTCCACCATCTTGGTGTGGAAGATGATGGTGTTCATCATCTTTCCCAACTCCCTGTGATCTGCCAGTCCTAGTGAGGCCTTGGACACACTGGTGTAAGCCTAAACACAGAGAAAAACATCATCATTAGCGTTAATCTGGAATCAGTGTTCATTAATTATTCTGACAACTTTTCGCAATCTTTTCTCAAAGGCTGAGCTTGGTGGGCTTGATTTCCATGAGCAAATCCTCAAGCAAATGAAGAGCAATGAATCAGATTGGAAACTGGACCAGGGCAGAGTCTGAAGAAAAGTGTGGTTTGATGTTTTACCATATCATTAACTTCTGAGAAGGCTTTCTGGGAAATATTTTTGTAAACTTGATACTGTTGAACCAGACAATGTCCAACCAACACAATTTCCTCTCTAGCATACATGATCAAATGAAGACTGTATGCAAAACAGATTCTCTTTGGTGTTTAAGTCAAAAACCTTCTTTTTCCCCCAGCAAAACAGCTGTGCCAGTCAGTGCGTTCAGCTCTTGGACAACTCGAACGTAAGAAGTGTGAGAAAACTCAACCAAAACACGGACTGCACACACCCTGCGCTGGCTTTCATCATCTAAAAATCGGCCAATTCAAAGAGCGTGGCATGCCAGGATGATGCCACATGACATTCAGCAGGTGCTAAACTCACAAAGCTTGTGGTTATGGAGTCCGGGGAACGACAATAAACATATCGTATAGCACTGAAGTCCACTGTGGACCAGAAAAAGTATTGAAAACAGGGCTTATTTTTAGATGAACATTTGCAGACTGCTGCTGGTAGTTTAATCGGCCATAGCGATAAAAAGGACCGCACCTTTGGAAACAAAGAGGCCAAATGCAGACGAGCAGACATGAACCGAGTGAACCGTTGGTTGTTATATACTGGCAAATGCTAGCTCAACAACAGGTCCATTAAACAAGAAGAAAGCATGCTAAATTTAAGGAGAGAACAGGGCATCCCTGCTTAGACAGCAGAGTCAGGGCAGCTCTTCAGAGTAACTCGCTGCTGTCAAACTTGGAGTAGAGACTGATTCTAGTGCCTACAGAGAGTCTTTTTCTACACATCTGTAGCATTTTATTTCAAGTCTGCTTGGTATCATTCGCCAAAATCAGTTTTCATGACCAGTTACCCATCTCTTTTTACTTGCTTCTATACATTTACGATATACACTACTGTTCAAAAGATTTAAAAAATCTTTTTTGGGGGAAAAAAGTCTCATGCTTTTGATCAAAAATACAGTAAAAACAGTATTATTTTAAAATATTATTACAATTTAAAATAACTTTTAATATATTTTAAAATGTCTTTTATTCCTGTGATCAGGGACTGAAACAGAAATATATATATTTTTTTTTAAATGGCTTTACTGGCACTATGGATCAATTGTTTTGTCAAACAATGGAAGACAGTTGGAAAATCTCATTCTGCAACATTTTTTTAATTGCATTAATACAGTTAAATTACAGCTATCAGAATCTAAAAAGAACCACCAATAATAACAGATTAACA
>RJVU01058740.1:633343-648415 GCA_003731715.1 Anabarilius grahami | reverse complement strand
TACATAATAAAATAATAAAAATTAAACAAAAGAAAATGAAAGCAGAAAAAGTAAAAAAAAAAATATATATATATATATAAACATTAAATAAATAATAAAATACTAAATACTAAAAATACTACCATTTACATAAGAATGATTTTATGAAAAATTCATGGTGTTTCATGATTGAGGCCCATAGAGAGGGACTGCTCTCATACCTTAAATTCCATAACGTCCACAAAGGTGAAGTAATATAGTGCTAGATTCTTCAGTATTTCTGACTTTTCTTTTTGTAGTTGTGCAAGCTGTTGCTGCAATGTAAAAGACAAGTGAATAAATTAAACACTGTCACATTAAACAAGGTCACATAATTGTGATATCTGACAGGAAACTTATCAGCAGGGTTCACATTAGATTACTTATGGCTGAGAACTATACTATTATATTAATTCTAACCACCTCAATAACAGGCATGTAAAGAAGTTATGAATTCAGTTTGTGCCCTAAACTGTGTAAACAGAATCTTAGGGTAGAGGTCTGACCCGAAGAATCTGAGTGCGGCGTGGGAAAACTTTTGAATTGTTGAGTGCTGGTGCGGAAGACAGAAATTACTCATAAATTTAAATATCTAAAAGTTAGTCAAATTTATTTCATGTTTTAAGGTCAATTCACACCGCACCAACAGACGCCGTCCAGTCATCAGCTATAGTACTTCCAAAACCCCATAAACGCCAATTCAACATGTTCAATGTTGAGCAACGCCGACATGGGGTGACACACTGATCAGACAAAACCCTATGAAGTGTCTGTTGCTGTATGTCGGTGCAGTGTGAATTGGCCTTTAAGGTACAGAAAGTCATTTGTCTATTGCACAACAAAAATAAACGGTTTACAGGCATACGGTTGGATATTCTCAATGCTTTACGGTTGTACTTGACAGCGAGGGAAACAACCTTCCTTTGCCTGCTGACAAATACAACAAGGTAAGGTCTGAAACCTCACCTAGGGTTGTTTTGGAGTACATTTAAATAGCGTTAGAGTACGTTTACATGACAACAATGTCCTAAAAATGTAAATAAATTCTGTTGCGTTTTTTTGCATACAGACGACAACATTGCCAAAACGATCCTAGTTCACACAGCTCTGCGAAAAAGTCTAAAAACATTGTATTATGTATGCCAGGCCAGTAGTTGGTGATCTCACTCTGTAAAGAAACACTACGCGGCTAGAAACTGAACACGTTTTCACAAATTTTGCGTTTTTATAGTTTACACGGAGACGATAATGGCATAGTACAAACTTGCACTTTTAAACCGGTTTTCATACGTTTGCATTTTCAGGCCCCCAAAACGCCATTGTCATGTAAACGAACGGACAAAACGCATAAAGTTATCAGTATTTAGTTAAAAACGTTATTGTCTAAACGCCCACTAAACACCAGAGTGAGACAGAATCTTACTTTAACAGGACTGAAAAATCCACACAAATCTAAAGCTGTGCAATTTTTTTGGCAGGAACGGGAAGAAAAATAATTTATTTTTAGTGGTAGCGGGATTAGAAAAAGAAAAAAAATCACGAGCAGACCTCTTAGTATAACAAAACAATATTAAGAAGCTGGCTAACCACCAAATACAAAAATTAAATGTCTCAGAGCAGGATTCAACAATAAGGATGTGAGAGAGCTTCATAACATTTGACTGAACTATCTTGCTCTATCACTTACGCTCACTAATTATGTACATCTATATTAAGCCTTGCAAACTTGCCAGTTGTGTCAATTAAGTTGATTGTATATCAATGAGAATTTGTTGAAATGTTGAAAATAATGAGATAATGACGTGTTACAGTCTTGTAAAAAAAAAAAAATAAAAAAATAAAAAATCAGTAATGTTTGATGCATATGGTACTGTTTTCCAGCAAACTTGTGTTTATGAATGTATACCTGTCATGGAGTTACATCATGTATAAAAATTAGTGCTGTCAAAATTAGCGCGTTAATGCATGCAATTAATTTTTTCAGTTTAACTCGTTAAAAAATTAACGCAGCATCTGTTTTTTCTGTCATAATTTGGCTAGCATTACATTATATGATCATGCTCTTATTCGCGCAAATGTTTTTAAACCATTCAAGCACCACAAGACAAACGAGAACGCGCTGTCTGTGAATGTCGCAGAATGTCTGTCACACACATATGGAAAGCCAAAAGGTTCAAAAACACGTGAATTTTAACACGTCAACAACAAGTAAAATACACGTTGAATCCATACTATGCACACACGACTTGTGCATACAGAAAGACGCATGCCAGTATCGAGTTCTCTTTCGCGCTTGAAAAAACACCACAATTATGATAAAATGCCCGTTTTGTTGAGTATCCTCATAAGAGCGGTCTTAAATGAGTTAAATATCATCTTAAATGAACTTAAAGAGTTGAGAAAATGAACTGCGTGTCAGATCCGCGTCATGTTCGGCAGTGGCAGGTCTTAAAGTCACAGCAGCCTAATAAACCAGTTACTGTGATGTCTGTCATTAATGTTAATCAAAGAACAAAGGTAAAAGATAAAATTGTAGCTTTAATAAGGATTAATCTATATTCAATTTATAATTAATGCAATGAAGACTGTAAAGTGTTTGATAACTTTATTAAATTTCTGTATATTTCCTGTTAGGTAGGAAGGCCACAGGTTAATATGACATTTATTATAATGGGTTTATGTGAAGATTGTTTGTTTGTTTTTTAAAGCCTAATAAATGTAAAAAATTGAGAGCTTTTAGTTATACTCTAATGTTGAATGTCTATAATTAATGTTTAAGAAAAATTTCAGTACCAGTATTAATCTCAGTGATACTGGCCTTTATTCATAAAAATATGCCATTAAACAAATATTAAATATACTGTCTTTAAGTTGTTTCTACATTAATTTGGGGAGTAACTGTGAATTATTACAATATAAAATATTTAAAAATTCAATGTTTTTAATTGCGATTAATCACAATTACAGAAAAATGTGCGATTTAATTTTTTTTAATCGATTGACAGCACTAATAAAAATATATGAATATGTAAATTAAGATATATCAATTCAGAACATACAAAGTAGGTTTCTAAAAAATAACTATTTATCATTTATGTTGCAGGGGCAGTTAAATGTTGACAGGGCAAGTAAACTCGACCAGTACAGCAGAAAAGAATCCTTATTGTTGAGTCCCGTCAAAGACAGCATTTCTCAGATTTTATTTTTGACAGTCAAACTAGTGAATGAACCCTGCATCAAGTCCTGACACGCAAAGGCCTTTTCCCCTTGGTTGTCTTTTCGGTTTTGCAATTCTAGAGCAAAAATGCATTGCACCTGGGAAGGTACTCAAAATAACATTTTTTGACCTCATTTCAGGCATGCACATCTACAGTGGGTACGGAAAGTATTCAGACCCCCTTAAATTTCTCACTCTTTGTTATATTGCAGCCATTTGCTAAAATCATTTAAGTTCATTTTTTTTCCTCATTAATGTACACACAGCACCCCATATTGACAGAAAAACACAGAATTGTTGACATTTTTGCAGATTTATTAAAAAAGAAAAACTGAAATATCACATGGTCCTAAGTATTCAGACCCTTTGCTGTGACACTCATATATTTAACTCAGGTGCTGTCCATTTCTTCTGATCATCCTTGAGATGGTTCTACACCTTCATTTGAGTCCAGCTGTGTTTGATTATACTGATTGGACTTGATTAGGAAAGCCACACACCTGTCTATATAAGACCTTACAGCTCACAGTGCATGTCAGAGCAAATGAGAATCATGAGGTCAAAGGAACTGCCTGAAGAGCTCAGAGACAGAATTGTGGCAAGGCACAGATCTGGCCAAGGTTACAAAAAAATTTCTGCTGCACTTAAGGTTCCTAAGAGCACAGTGGCCTCCATAATCCTTAAATGGAAGACGTTTGGGTCGACCAGAACCCTTCCTATAGCTGGCTATCCGGCCAAACTGAGCTATCGGGGGAGAAGAGCCTTGGTGAGAGAGGTAAAGAAGAACCCAAAGATCACTGTGGCTGAGCTCCAGAGATGCAGTCGGGAGATGGGAGAAAGTTGTAGAAAGTCAACCATCACTGCAGCCCTCCACCAGTCGGGGCTTTATGGCAGAGTGGCCCGACGGAAGCCTCTCCTCAGTGCAAGACACATGAAAGCCCGCATGGAGTTTGCTAAAAAACACCTGAAGGACTCCAAGATGGTGAGAAATAAGATTCTCTGGTCTGATGAGACCAAGATAGAACTTTTTGGCCTTAATTCTAAGCGGTATGTGTGGAGAAAACCAGGCACTGCTCATCACCTGTCCAATACAGTCCCAACAGTGAAGCATGGTGGTGGCAGCATCATGCTCTGAGGGGGTTTTTCAGCTGCAGGGACAGGACGACTGGTTGCAATCGAGGGAAAGATGAATGCGGCCAAGTACAGGGATATCCTGGATGAAAACCTTCTCCAGAGTGCTCAGGACATCAGACTGGGCCGAAGGTTTACCTTCCAACAAGACAGTGACCCTAAGCACACAGCTAAAATAACGAAGGAGTGGCTTCACAACAACTCAGTGACTGTTCTTGAATGGCCCAGCCAGAGCCCTGACTTAAACCCAATTGAGCATCTCTGGAGAGACCTAAAAATGGCTGTCCACCGACGTTTACCATCCAAAATGACAGAACTGGAGAGGATCTGCAAGGAGGAATGGCAGAGGATCCCCCTTGTTGCATCTTTCCCAAAAAGACTCATGGCTGTATTAGATCAAAAGGGTGCTTCTACTAAATACTGAGCAAAGGGTCTGAATACTTAGGACCATGTGATATTTCAGTTTTTCTTTTTTAATAAATCTGCAAAAATGTCAACAATTCTGTGTTTTTCTGTCAATATGGGGTGCTGTGTGTACATTAATGAGGAAAAAAAAATGAACTTAAATGATTTTAGCAAATGGCTGCAATATAACAAAGAGTGAAAAATGTAAGGGGGTCTGAATACTTTCCGTACCCACTGTATGTTATATTTTATTCATGATGTGCTGCTAATATCATTGTCTTTTAGTAATGTTTAGATAATATTGCATACTTGTTCAAAAGAGAAATTCAATTCAAATGGAAAAACTGCATGATTTGAGAAGACTTTTGTCATTTCAGCAATTTTCTCTAGGTAGTGCAAATGTGCTCTAGAATCAAGTTAGTGACAGAATCCTTAGTATCTATCAGGATTTCCAGAAAACCAGGTTAGAGCTAATAGAGTTAATGATGCACTGAAGATACCCATAAAGCCCAATATCAGAGAAACTACGTATAAGCAGAAAATACAAAATCCATCAAACCACAGCATCCCCACCCTACATACTATATATATTCACATCCTATCCTACTAAAGTATATAATTCCACTAGATCAAGAGGTTTAAATGTAACATAGGTCTGGTATTCAGATACTGTAGACCTATATGAGGTAGAGATGATATGAAAAACAGCAGAGAGGGAGATTAAACTGTAATAAATGTGGGATCTTACAAAAACATGTTATGGTCACATTTCACTTCAAAATCAAAAGATTAAAAAAAAAGAAGAAATTTTAATCTGCATAAAGAAAATGAAGCCTATTTTTTTTTTAAAGATTTTTAAGATTTTGGGCATTGACAATATTTTTTACTTTAACAGAAATTGGTAATTTTATTTTATTTTTTTTACAAAAAATAATGTTTCTTTTTTTTAGTTTATTTAAACTTCTATATTTCCATTATTCAGTAGATTAATTTTATTACATATAACAAATATTTAAATGAAATTATTTTCTTTTTAATAATACTTTATAGCTCTTTATCAATTTTATCAATTAAAATAAATATAATATTGCATTATAGTCATGAGGATTGGTGGGAAATGTCCGTAATTGTCATAATAAAAATAAAATAATTATAAAATAATATCACAAAACAAAAATAGGCTTTAATTCATTTAAGCAAAATATAAATATTTTTTATTTTACTTCTCTCGTTGGATTCTGGGTTACTACACAACCTGGACATGTTCTTGGCAGGTTTCATGAGATTCTTCCACCAAAACCAAGTAAACAATATCAAAGATCCATTTTTATTTATTTATACAATTTTTTTCTTTTTTAATATAAATGGTATAGTTTGAAGTTCAAAAAAATTCATGATCACCATCTCCGCTCTTTTCAAATTAAAGTGTGTTGGGGCAAAACTATGTGATGCTGTGCACAATGGGCCAAACCTCATTACATATATACTTTTTTTTTTTTTAATAGAGTGGATAAATATACTGAAGAGAACATGTAACCATGCAGTAACAGACTCAAAGGAAGTTCAGAGCACATCCCAATAAGTAGTCAAATATTACTTCACAGCTACTCCAAATGAATACAATTCACAGGCTTTGAATTTTAAGAGTTATTTGAAGGGCACATCTGAGATTCCTTTTGTCCATGTAGGTTACTGAAATACTGACATATATATGTGAGTACAACTGAAATGTTAAACTACATATACATAAGAGCAGGAACTAAATAAAGCAAATGGGACTCCACATGGAGTCCAAACTTACCAAAAGAATAATCCAGAAAATAGCCATGTTAAGCATGCAAAAAATGCAAAAAACAAAAAAGGAAATATAAAACAACACTAAAAGGCAACTCAAACACAGTTAAACATGACACAGCTCCACATCATTGCGAGAAGCGGTTAAACATCTTTAACACAAAGTAGAAGGCAAAGCAGCATCTGAAATATACAACACTTCAAAAGGACATGGTGGTTGGTTAATACAGTGGGACCAAAATGAAAAAATGAACACAAAACACACTTGAGACATGAAATGCATATATAAAAAATAATATTTAATAACACACATGAAAAAGTGTTTGGTTAATTTGTTATGATACAATCCCATTAAATAAATTAAGACAAATGATTGATGTCATGATGCTGATGATTTTCCTCTGTTTTCCCCAAAACATCTGTAGCTTATTATCAAAAATTCAGGCTAAATGTCATCTTTACCTCTTTTCCTCCAAAATTCAAGAGCTTGCATTCAGGACCAGCACAAATTTCCATTTACTTGAGAGTCAAACTATAATGTATCTGATCTGTCTTTGTACCATCACATGCTTTGATTTAGCATCAGAAGTTATGTAAATATAAAAAAAATTTTAGCACTCAATTCACACAAATGACTTTCGAATTAAAGTTTACGTTTTTCAACTGAATGTGCATCAAGAAGCAACAATCGGGTGCTTCTAATGTAGGCAACTTTGTGGATTATAATAGGAGTGGTCTAGTTTTGTTTTGTGTTTTAAAAATACTTATTATTATCCCACTCACTGTGTTCTAAGATTAGTGGTCACTGGTCAAGATCATCAGGGTTAAAGGGGCAAATTTTCCAATGCGCAGAATTGTGTCAGAATAGGCACTGGCTCTGGCACCAGAATCTTGTTGGTGGAAAAGGGGTATCTGAGACAAATAACCAGAGGGAAAAATTCTCTTTTTTACCCCACAGTAGTCATTTGAGATGTGCACATCAGATCAGTGACTGTAATAGCAGGAATGCAGGACCAAAACAAGTAGAGGTGTGAAACTACAACACGCCTACATTCCTAAAGCAACATGGGCTGAACGGATGTCATTTCCTGATCTGATAAACACCAAAAAAGATATGGTGATTGCATCTCCTCTCTGGGTTATATGGACTGATCCACACAAAATGATTCCATATTAAGAATAGCTAAATCCTATTTGTGGTGTTGTGGTCAAGTTAAGTGAGGCCAAAAGTTCCTGGAAAGAAAGACAGATATGGGAAAGCCCCTCTCATGAGGACATCATCTCATGTTCTATGACTGACACTATATCAAACATTTGAAAAATAAAAATTGGGCTGCATGACAAAACAGTGTTTTTACAATGATCTCAAACTAAACCTCCATGTTCCAAAACCATAAGGAGTGATGTTTGAATCACTCTCTGATGGTTGAGGAATGAGCACCATGGGAACCCATGAACAGCATGGTAAACATGCTTCAGAGATGTTCAGGGTTGTGGCAATGGCAACAAAGCATTACAGAAAGGACTGGGCTTGGCGACTGTGGTGTTCGAGGGGATATGATGGTAATCAGATGGGAGACTAAAAGTGCTGAAACAGAAAACAAAAGTCGATTTGCAAGAGTAGCCCCTGACACAATGTATGACACAGGATGTAGGAGTAGCGCAAGCTCAGATGCTTCTCGCAATTTAATCAAATAGGGCTGTTCAACAAACTCAAGCTCCTTTTTTCTTATATCGAAATCCTCTGACATTTCTTTTTAAAATTTCTCATTTTAGACTAATTCGTGACCAGTGTTTTGTTTTGCTCTATCCTCTGCACTTCCACGTTCATCACTGCGTCATGCGACGGGTCAGGGGTTACTCTTCCACCACAAATCGATGCGTACGGCCTTAAGTACGTTATTATAGTCAATAAAATTTTAAATATGGTTTTCTTTTTTTACAAAAACCCATTGCTTCGCTTCAGGAGGTCTTATTAAACCCCAGAGCTGTGTTTTTTGGATTCAAAATTGGGACCCCCATTCACAGCTATTATAAAGCTTGGAAGAGCCAGGATATTTTTAAATATACCTCCAATTGTGTTCGTCTGAAAGAAGATAGTCATATACACCTAGGAAGGCTTGAGGGTGAGAAAATCATGGGGTAATTTTCATTTTTGGGTGAACTAACCCTTTAATATCAGCTCAGAAGATGCATACAAAGCTGTATATTTGCTAAAAGATGTATAGTCATCATTTAGAGCAGCAGTTCTCAACCAGGGGACCGGGGCCCAATAGGCAGCCTCAGCAAACTTCCAAGGTGAGAGCAGGATGATTCATGGTGGGCTGAGAACCACTGATAGAGAGGAACTGTTCTACAAGTTTGCTGTTGAACAGCCACTAACATCAGATACAGTAAATATTATATGTACTTCTATAATTAAACTGTTCAAAATCAGAGTTTAATGCCATTAAATAGTCCCTTTCACAATAGCTGATGTGATCAGGGTCATGGCACCAGATTTAAATTAGAAGGGTAGATTATAATCAGATATAATGACAGAAAGTATGGAGGAAAAAAATACTTTTCATTGATAGCTGAAACACTGGGATGGTCCTTGGTAAACATGGTTATCAAAACCTAATTTACTGATGTATGACTGGAAGCAGGAGAAAACAAGCAGTACTATCACTCAACAATTATCTTGACTGATTAAAGTTGTTTACCCCCACCCCCAACAACAACAAAATCACTTGCAGCACCTTTAATACATTAAACATTGGTCAATTACATGTGTAAAATATTATATAAGCATCAACATCAAAACCTTCACTCAGTCATTACAACATACTTGATTCATAATATGAAACTTACGTTGTTGTTGCGCGTCTCAACGGCTGGGAATTTTCTGACGATGAATTTCACGGCTGATTCCAGGTTTTTGTCAATTAGGTAGGAAGGTTTTGCCTTTGGATCTCCACAGGCCTACAATGAACAGGAAAAAAACATCACTGCTAAACGTGCAACAGCTTTAACAGCACCACTGTGAACATATGCAGAAAACTGACTGATAATCCACTGATAATGAAACAAAGATTCAAACCGTTTGAGACAGATCAGAGAGGATGAACAGTGAAGTAAAGTGCAGGGATTTGATCACAGTTAGAAAATGCAGTGGATGGAAAAAAAAGAAAGAAAAGGCCAGATTGTTGAAGAGACTGAAAGAGAATGAAGGACAGAAAGAATGGAAGGTAGGGATGGGAATCATAAGGAACTTAATGATTTCAGTTTTATTATGATTCTTAGAACCTNAAGGTCTTACGGGTGTGGAACGACATGAGGGTGAGTAATTAATGACAGAATTTTCATTTTTGAGTGAAATAACCCTTTAACATAATGGTTATGTTTATGCAACTGGCTATATATATATATATATATTAGGGGTGAAACGGTTCTCGGTAAAAAAATCGAACTGTACCGTTCTGCACACTCGGTTCGGCACGCACTTGCACCGCGGTTCATCTCATATCTGACGACGCATACGCATCTAAAATATGGTTTGTAGAAAATAAATAAAACAGACAGACAGAGTTAGGCTGATGTATGTTTCTGTCGATGGATACGCATTTTGGCTTCCCCTAAACTTTGTTCAATGCGAATGACGCATGCTCTATATGACCAGTCATTTACGCCGTCATTACCCGAGTGTTGATAGCGCACGAGCGCAGGTGAGACCTGAACAGCACACGTTGCTATCTGTGTTTAAACTAAACTCCTTTAAGCCATGCCAATTTAAACATTTGAGTGCAAGGCGCGAAAGATAACTTACGCGCGCGCTGTGAGAAGATTTGTGCACTCATCCGAAGCGCGTGTACAGCGAGCAAATATTGAGGTCTCTTTCAAGTCTTGTGTTTGAACGGACACAATTATGTCAACATGGCCATCTTGGCGAGTATCCTAGCAAGCATAGTCGGTTATGTCTTACACTCAAGAAAGAACGCATGTGTTCAGTATCAGTGTACTACTGATCCGTGTTATGTCAAAGAGACAGCAGCCCTTGCATTCCTGCTGTCTGAATGTGTTTTTAATGTTAGTCAAACAACAAAAGACAAGGAAATCACTCATTGCTCATGGCTGAATAGTAACTTATAAATTAATAATGATTGATCTTTATTTAATTTATACAGTGAAGATTGCATGCAATGTTGTTTTACATTTTATTAGCTTCTTTATTAAATTTCTGTACCTTAAAACTGGATTCATGAAAAACCTGAAAAGTTGTATTTATTTGTATCTTTGCTTTACTTTATTTATTTGTGCTGTTTGATTATTCTTATTTTCTTTATTTTTATTTGACATACCGAACCGTACCGAAACCTTGAGCCTAAAACCGTGATACATACCGAACCGTGAGTAATCTGAACCGTTGCACCCCTAATATATATATATATATATATATATATATATATATCAAGAAAAATGACAATATCATCTGTGATTCAACTAGGGCTGGAACAACACGTCAATGTAATCGAATACGATTACAATGAATTCAGTTACGTAAATTAGTCAATTTGCGTGGAATGCGTCGATTCGTTGCGCTGTTTATGGTCATCCCCAATGATGGCAGCTCCGACTCTCGGGCATGCTGAAAATCAGCCATTATAACAAAAATACAGAGCCCAATCTAAAGTGTGGGAATTTTTAAACAGAGACCAAATAAAATGGTGCTCTGCACGCTCTGTAAAACTGAAATGACAAAGGCCTACCACAGCAGCACAACTTCTAGCATCTGAGCTTCTGGAAAGAAAACATCCCAGGTCTCTCCTACCTCAAAACGACCAGATGGCAGTGGAAGTATTTGGACTATTATAGTGTCTCTGCAACCGGTTACAAAGCAATTAACACTGTTGTTGGTTATTTTAAATATTTAATTTATTTAAAGGGTTAGCTCACACAAAAATGAAAATTCTGTCATCATTTACTCACCCTCATGTCGTTCTAAACCCGTAAGACTGTCGTTCATCTTCGGAACACAATTGATATTTTGAATGAAATCTGAGCGATTTCTGTCCCTCCATTGACAGCTAAGCAACTACCACTTTTGACGCTTCAAAAAGTTCATAAAGAAATCGTCAAAATAATCCATATGAATTAAGAGGTTTAGTCCAAATTTTCTGAAGAAACACAATCCCTTTGCACGCTGAACAGATTTAATTTAGGCTTTTATTCACATATAAACATTCAAGTGGTGGTTGCTTAGCTGTCAATGGAGGGACAAAATGCTCAGATTTCATTAAAAATATCTTCATTTGTGTTCTGAAGATGAATGAAAGTCTTACGGGTTTGGAACAACATGAGGGTGAGTAAATGATGACAGAATGTTCATTTTCAGGTGAACTATCCCTTTAATAACATGCTGCCAGTTGTGGTAAAACCATAAAAAAAAGTTATGGACACCGTCATGTTTGATACTGTCACTCTGATTACTGCTATGGCTAGTTAGAATGCGGTTGTGACTTCAGCTGTTTTGATCATACAGCTGAATGAATATTCAATCTCCTTAAAGAACAAAACATTTCAGGATTCACACTTTTAAGCAATATCTGCTGCAAATCCCAAAAAGTGACTGAGCGCAGCCATAATAAACACCTTTCCTAATTAGGTCTAATAAATAGATAGTATCTTGTCATAAATAGTATCATCAATTAATCAGAAAAAGAATCGATAGAAAAATAATTGTTAGTTCCAGCCCTAGATTTAACGGTCCAAGAAAAAAAAAGTATAAAAGAATTCAGGAATCGAACTACAACCAGTGTGTATGGCGCAATAGAAAAGATGTGTTTTTTTTATAGATGTGTTATTTTTTTGTATTGTATGATTTTGTTGAGCATAATCGCTCTTATCACATTCAATTAAGACAAAAAATAAATAAAAAATTAGGTAAAGTGTTTTTTTATTATTGTTTTTTGCCATGGCACTGTATTTTAGTACATTGTTCCAGTTTTGTTTCAAAAATTTGACCAGTTCTGGATTCCCAACCCTAATGGAAGGACAGACAAAAAAGGGAAAAGAGGGAAAGAGAGAGGACAGAATTGAAAATGCTCTTCAAATGGACAAGGTGCTGTGTGAGAAGTTGGAGAGCAGTTAGTGGAACACAGACAGCAGTGTATGATCAGAAACAGTCCTGGAGAGAGAGCAACAGAGAGATGGTGGGTTTGCTGGACAGTGCGTCTGATTGGCTGGCTGTTCTGTAAGAGGTGAGTGTCTTACAGAATGAAGGAGCTGGAACGCGTCAGTGGACGTGCAGCTGAGGCAGGGCAGTGTATATGGTCACATGACACGTTACATGATGCTTTACATGCACCTACGGCTAACACAGCATCAAACCTCAAGACCATTCCAGTGTGCACGGCAACACACAGAGGCTCTGGGTGCTGTAAGACAACATGTGGTTTTTTTACGAAGCCCATTAGGTCGTTCCCAAAAAAAGACACCGCATGGCTAGCAAACTGACGGGGGTTACACGCAGGCCCTGGAAATGATGCAAACCGGCAATCAGCTCAGGGTAACAGAACGAAACCCACTAACATTAAATTTACATTAGCTAAATTACTCCTGTGCCCACTGATAATTTAACAAAGCCAATCACAGAGGAGTAAATAAATAAAGCCACAGAGAATCTGTACTATGCCTCAAAAAATGGCTGTCTATGGCTAGTTTTGTTCTTCCTTGTTTATAGTACTACTGACATCCAACTGGTGCTTTGCAGTTAAAAGCAAACTTGCTGAAAATAAAGAAGATGGTAAAAATAAAACAAACAAATAAGGGGAAAAAATGAAAAATAAAAATAAGCCTCATGCATTAATAATATTTATCATTACCCCAACAAATGTAAGCAAAGGTTTGTAGTAACATATTTGGCTGGGCGATATTCGTGAATCTGCCAATATTAGTGATTTATAAAAAAAAATATTTTTTGGCACTTAACTTTTGCTGTTAAATTGTGCTAAATTGAATGGTTGAAAGATTTTTAGAGCACCATTTCTTGAAGGGCGACCATCTCCACTATTCAAACTTTTCATAAACTAATCATCTCAAACAGAATGTATCAATATTTTATATTGTATATTATGATGCTTAAAGAAATGTATGCATCATAACCAGTGTTGGGTGTAGTGTTGTCAAAAGTACAGACTGCGATACCAAGTCAGTACTGAAATTTTAAAAATGTGCTGCTGAGCGGAAACACCTCTGATTGGCCATTGTGTTCACACGCTCATCAGATATGTCTGATTGGCTACAATGATCATCACTTCAAAAACATTGTAAATGCTCATCAATGACGCTCTTCACCAAGCGCTTACACAGATACACACGGGAGCGCTTGAATGCGTGCATCTATCAGCGAACCGGTCCACTGATAGACGCCTGCTTTCAAATGCTCCCGCTTTCAAGTTCAAACACTTCAGTGTTTCACAGACATACCTGATGAGTACGTGAACACAATGGCCAATCAGAGGTGTTTACGAATCTGCTCAACAGTGCTCAAAAGCGTCAATTTTTAAAATTTCAGTATTGACTTGGTATGGCGGTCAGTACTTTTGACAACACTAGTTGGGTGTAATGCATTTACTAAGTAATGAATTACTTCTCCCTTGAGAAAGTAATCTAAGGGATTACTCTTAATTTTTCTGTAATGCATTAAATACTGTATAGACTATAGAACAATTGTATATAACAATTTAATATCTAATGTTAAAATATATGGTTTTTAATGCACATTTCTCCCTTTTAAACACTTTGGTCAGACAGTTCAAGAATAATTTATGCAATTTTTTTATTTTTATTTGAAAGAATTATAAGAGCAGTTTCATGTCTATGCTTTTGTTCAACTGGTTGATATGGGATTAAACAAAGTAATTAGTAATAAGTGATGCAATACTCTTTAGAGAGAGTAATTAGTACAATAATCTAATTACACTGTTGAAGATGTAATTAGTAGCTAGTAATTAATTACATTTTAAAGGAACTTACCCAACACTGATTATAACATTATAATGTACAGTTAAAAAAAAAAAAGATAAACATTAATTGATTTGACATTTACAAATACTATTGATTGTTTGAATTTTAGAACAAATCGGTTTAGATTTTATTTTAAATCTGTATTTTACTAATTGCAATAAACATTTTGAATCTATGAAGGCAGTAAATGGTTGTCAAAATGATGGCTCCTCTGCTCACAAAAACTTTCTAAGCCATTACAAAACATCCATAAATATAGACATATACTTCAAATTTCATTAAAATGCAGCTAAAAATACTGAGATATAATTAAGAATTTTTTTTTTTTTTTATATACCGCCCAGCTCTCACCACTCAACATCTGTAAGACTGGCATTATCGCAAAACAACAATCAAAACGAAAATCACTCCGCTAAAGAAACAGAAATAAATCTGTTTAAAGTAAGATTAAACAGAAGAGTCCTGCTGGTGCTACAGTTTGGGAAGGGCCTTTTTTGTGA
>RJVU01058740.1:587942-633205 GCA_003731715.1 Anabarilius grahami | reverse complement strand
CTGGGGGAAGCATTGTAACAGAAAGAGAGAAAATTACACATAAACACAGGTTCCAATGTCTACCATGCATGTTCACTTCAAAACAAATTAGCTTTGGGAACTAATTGTAAGTCGTTCCGGTTAGTGTGTTGGTTCGGGTCCTAAGGAGGGACGCAAGGGGTCAGTCGGGTCACACAGTGCATTGAGAGGCAGTCGTTCCCAGAGCTAACATTGACACCATGCAGAATTCACTCCTCCGGTAGCAGGAACACTGTGGGCTGAGTTCAGAATTCACGTCATGTTCAAGAAAAGACTAGGAAGTTTGTGATTAGTCAAAGAAACATAATCCATGCAAGTAAAAGGGAACCAAGGTCAACATGTTCACAAAATGACTGAAAACAGATCTGAACTTAAAGAATGACGAACAGAATCACACTGCAAATATAGAGCGAGCAAACAAACAAAACAGACAAACAAACAAACAAACAAACAAAAATGTCATTATTATCTGCTCCAATGCATCAAATCATCTCATGCACAGAATTATAAGAGCAAAGGGCCAATTACAGCTGACCATCACTGATCTCAGACTGAATCCATTCAGGTGAACTTTGTCTATCTGTGTCATTTAAATCAGAAGTAATAGCAAGTAAGAGTACTAGATGGTACAGCACTTCATCGAGTAGTGCACTAAATGTGCTTAATCATTTGAACTCAGTTAACTGTTATTCCAAGTGGTGTAGATTTTGAAAAAGAAACATTTCCCCCTTAGAACTTAATATAACAGCTTCTATTGTCTCTTACCCCTTTTCCACCAAAATAATGTTGGTGCCGATACAGCTAGACAGAGTGCAACGTAAAGTAGAAATGGTTTGAAAATATTGATTTCTCAATTTTATTCGATTCTCATTTTGATTCATCGATACTGATTCTTAAATCCCACAAAATGATCTTATAGCTGTTTTCAGCTGATGCGAAAGAAAAAAATTACTAAACATTATTTGAAGTGCGCCTTCCATCCAACAACTTGCAATAAGCATTGTGCTTTGTTATTTTTGTTATGAGCCAAGTCCCAGGTTTCAAATTCAGCTAGAAAAAAAAATTGAGGAGAATTTAGATAAATATATGCACTATATTACATATTTATGCTTCTATATTTCATGTATGTTTGAATAAATCCACATGAAAACAAGTTATGACAGCCACCATTTAAATGTTTATATTTTAGAGATGCACCAGTCGACTGGATATAAATCGGTTTTTAGATTTATTTGTTATACTGTTTAAGGCACTTAAGACTTTTAATGACCTTAAATTTATCTGATGAGCATGAGAGGAGTGGAATAATGAAAGTGATCAGTGTAACCCCTCTACCCAGGTCCTACTCGCCCCACTCTACATGGGCCTCGAATCTGGGTCTCCGGCGTGGGAGTCGGATGCTCTAACAAGGAGGGTTAAGGCTGCAACCCCTAGCGTCAGACGCTAGAGCATCTCTTGAGATCAGAGGAGTGAGGTTTACTCGCACAGCGACTACTAGCTGGCCTCCGTTACATCAGCATGATTGATATTCAAAACGGTAAGCACGCGGTGCATTGTGTGTGTAGCTGCAGTCTGTAGAGCCGGTTTCCCCTTTTGAATGACGAATATAGATGAATTTATATGAAGAAATAGGCAGTTGTCTCCTTTATGCAGGAGCAGAACGGTGTGTTCAAATGCAGCTGTTTTGCACCGACGCAAGGCAACAACACAGTCGGCTTTCATCAGCTCTAGTTCTTTAGCGTCTGTTTGGTGTGTGAAATTTTTCCCTACCTGTTCATATTTCGGCGCTCTAACTCAGTGAAACATTCACACGCAGCATCTCATTTAATTACATCAACACAGCAAATTATGTGATAGGCTACTGGTCAGGGAACACGCAAATAGCATGCAAATTTTACAGTCATAACGTGTGAATTTGTATGGTCGCCAATGGCAACCTCAGCAAAAATATCACTCAAAATTTATATTTTTAGTTGCAAATGCGACCGTTTTAGGCGCAGTCTGGAGCTCTAGAATATCGTGAAATAAATATGTTGTGTGCCGTATTCTGTGTAGGAAGCCACATCATGTGCGATTTCGTGTTAATTCCGATTAATCGTGCAGCCCTAGCAAACGGTATCAGAATTTGTAAAAAAAAATCTGAATCAGCCATGAAAAATTCCAGACTTTTCGGAATCGGAAACTTGTAAAAAATTTTAATCGGCCATGAAAAATCATGATCGGAGCATCCCCATTATATATAAAACAAACAAAC
This sequence comes from Anabarilius grahami, assembly GCA_003731715.1. Classification (NCBI taxonomy): domain Eukaryota; kingdom Metazoa; phylum Chordata; class Actinopteri; order Cypriniformes; family Xenocyprididae; genus Anabarilius; species Anabarilius grahami. Next base: position 630,933 of record RJVU01058740.1, on the reverse strand, counting down.
AAACAAAAACAAATTGGAGTATAAACACAATTATGTCATTAAAAAAAGTTATTATTACCCTATATCATTATTATTATTATAAAACTTGTAATTTAAATGTTTGTATATAAATCAATTATTATTTTTGAAATTGACATGTACTGTACCTGATTTATATCCAAATGAATCGATATTGAACAGAATTGAATCAAAATTGGAATTAATCACGTTTTTTAATCACAATTTAATCTGTGTCAATGCCCAGCCCTGTAATGTAAAAGAAGAGAAAGCAGGGGTCTTAAGAAATGTTTAAATTATTTATTTATTTTTTTAAATTGGACGCATTTAAATTTCACATGCCATATAAAATGTGTAAAACTCTTGGTGGGATGCTCCAAAAACATAATGAGGTGCAATGCAACAAAAAAATATCTCTCTGAATGTGTTTGACTGTAAAGAGGATATATCTACAGATGCAAAAATATAAATCTACTTGTTAACCTCACTAATCTGCTGGCTGAGGAACCCATTTGTCTGGCCTTCGGTGGAATGGCTCCTGGTTTGGGCACTGGCTTTGGCACCAGGACTCTGTTGGTGGAAAAGGGGTCTCTGAGGATTTCATGTCGAGTTAAACACACTGTGAGATAAGAGCACACTTCCTGAGGTCGTTTCCATGGAAGTATTCTGCTGTCATTTCCTGTGACACAGTTTTGCTAACAACCTATATACTAGCGGCGAAATCCAACAAATTCCAAACTGCATTCAATACAACTTGTGTTTAAAACAAAGTCAGTGTTAGTTATCATTCTATGCTTAAACTGCACAAGCACAGGAAAGATGAGAAGGTCATTATGTTTTACTTAAGGTTTAAACCTATATGAAAAACAAGCATCAAATCCTTTTGACTCAAGTCATATATAGTCAGCTTCAGATATTCAGTTTTAAATCAGCATCAAATGCTATCTAAAATCTTAACTCCCTCTCTGTATCCACCAAAACGCAACATAGATCTTACAGCACTCAATGCAATGCCTGCCAGTTGCTAAGCAACAGGACTACCAAAAGCATGTATTCCAATTTCTAGTCCTGTGGAAAAGCAATCCCTCAACTAAATTTGACAGAAAAAATAAAAATAAAAATGCAAAATGAAATAATGGGCAATAACACTGAACTGGTTCGGTCAAGTTTCCCACAGTGCATTCAACTGTGTTGTATTCCGAATGGATATGGTGCATGGGAGTACACAAGAATATGACAGAATATGACTAATATTGGGTTGACCCCCGGTGACATACACAAGAGTGACATCAGTGGGCATGGAGAGACAGGCGGCACTCCAGAGACCTTCTTGCGCTCTAAACGGGCATCACACACACTGATGAATTCACATCACATATCTGAGTGAGTTCACGGCCAGAGGGAGGAAAAAATGGTAATGGCGATGGTCCTCCACTAGCCCACTTTCTGCTGTGATCTGGACTGCTTTCATTACGACTAGCCTCAATGCCAAGCCTTTCTCAAAAACCTTAGAACTGGCTTTATTGGCAAAGGGATAGATTTTTTTTGTTGAACATACAGACTAGAACTGACAGGCTTTTTACTTTGTGCGTGATTCTTGCACGATTCAAGATATTTCAAGTGTAAGATAGGGGGGAATCTCATGAAAACATGTCCAGCTCACATTTTCAACCGAACATTAAGTGAAAAAAAAGTTGCATTATGAAAATAAACACCATTATTTCATGACATTTAAGCACTTCCCTTCCCTTCCATCTTCACATTAGTGTAATGTGTCATTTTACATTAGATTTTTTTTAGTGGTAGGCCAGACAAATTAATAGTTTGAAGTGAAGTGAAGTGACATGTGGCCATGTATGGTGACCCATACTCGGAATTTGTGCTCTGCATTTAACCCATCCAAGTGCACACACACAGCAGTGAACACACACACCGTGAACACACACCCGGAGCAGTGGGCAGCCATTGCTGCGGCGCCCGGGGAGCAGTTGGGGGTACGGTGCCTTGCTCAAGGGTCTCACCTCAGTCGTGGTATTGAGGGTGGGGAGAGCGCTGGACATTCACTCCCCTCACCGACAATCCCTGCCGGACCTGAGACTCGAACCCATGACCTTTGGGTTACAAGTCCGACTCTCTATCCATTAGGCCACGACTGCCCCCAAACATTTGGTATGTTTGTTTATGAGACATGTTATCTGTTAAAATTTATTGTCAATGTTTTTTTTTTTATATAGATTCCCCCTCCCCAATGAATATTGTTAAATAAGCACTTAAATTTAATTCAACAATCTCATTTTTTATCATTACATTTTTCACAAAATCACAAATCTCTAAAAATCACTAAAAACGAACCTAGTTAAGAAACAATGTTACAATTAAAAATGCTGTAATATATATTTTATAAATCAGAATTAAATCATTTAAACAACGCTACACATGGGTCAGCTTGTTTGTAACATGGACAATTAATTGCATTTACTGAAGGGGAAATCTGCTTAATTGCCATGAAAATAACGTCAAATATTTAAGCAAAATATCTTTTGATTTTGGGGTGAAAAATGACCCAGACATGATATATACCCAAATATGTTTTAATTTCCCATAATTCCAATTAGAGCTGCACGATTAACTGATAAAAGATTGCGATCTCGATTCAAACATCCACATGATTTTATTCCTAAATAACAATAATTCACCAGTGTATTAAACCTTGGACAAGTACGATTACAGCAAATCTGCGTTTGCGCTGCCGTTGAGCCAGAGAGAGCAGTTGTCATGTATAGATAAAAAACAACTTCACAAAGAGTCTTTCCAACCACAAAGTATTGTTATTTCTTTGTTACCAACTCTCTACTATGCGAGTAAATCAATCACATATGCGACTAAATCTTCACTCTGGGTGACTAAATAATGTCTACCATTAGCCATTGGCTAATAAATTATTGGATTTTACTCGCCAGTGTGTGTGTTAGAGGCTAAGTACTTTAACATAGATATATTTTCACTCGCTGAACACTCTGACTGAGCACTTGACAGTTTCGCTGTACTTTCAATTTAGCTCAATGGATGCGCATCGTACCTGTATTTGCCGTACCGCAAACTCTAGTCCGAAGGTGCACGACTCGCTATCACTTTGCTGAGAGTGCTGTTTCAGAATTGACGAGCTACATGTAAACTAGGGGTGGAATGGTTCTCGGTAAAAAATCAAACCATTCTGTTCTCCACCCAAGGTTTGGCACGCACTTGCACCGTGGTTCATCCCAAATCTGATGACGCATCTATAATATGGATTGTTGAAAACAACAACGTGCAAAACACACAGACCGATTCGGCTAATGTATGTTTCATTTGATGGATATGCATTCTAGTTTCCTGATATGTTACAACAGCGATGAACATGGACAAAACAGTCACTCTTTGTAAACAAATGTTCAATGACGTGCAGAATGCTCTATGACCAGACATTTACGCCGTCACCACCCGGGTGTCGATAGCGCGCAAGCGCAGGTGAGACCTGAACATCTCACGTTACTATCTGTGTTTAAACTAAACTCATTTAAACCTTGCCAATTTAAACATTCAACCGTAAGACGCGAAAGAGAACTCGCGCGCTGTGAGGAGATTTGTGTGTACTCATCCGAAGCGCGTCCATGGAGAGCCGTGTCACAGCGCGCAAATACTCTTGCGCAAATTCTCTTTCAAGTCTTGCACCTAAACGGACAAATTCACACAAAAATTATGTCAACATGCCCTTCTTAGAGAGTATCCTAACAAACATAGTAGGTTATGTCTTTGGAGAAAAACGAGACAGACAACGCATGTGTATCAGTTTCAGTGTACTGGATCTTTGAATTATGTCTTAAAGGGGCAGCAGCCTAATATTCCTGCTCTCTGTGTTTTTAATGTTAATCAAACAAAAAAGCATGACGAAATCACTCTTGACTGCATAGCTTTTGTAACTTCAATAATGTTTCATCTTTATTTAATTATTCAAAGAAGTTTGCAGTGTTATTTTATATTTGATTACTTTTTTTAAATTCTGTACCTGAAAGCTACTGTTAGCTGAAAAACCTGTAAAGCACTGTTTATTTTATTTGTATCTTAGCTCTCATGTATTTATTTGGGCTGTTTTTTTGTAGTTAGATTATGTGTTTTTATTTTCTTTATCTTTATTTGACAATTGTCCTATTTTTTACTGAACATAGCACATACCGAACCGTGACCCTAAAACCGTGATAAAACCGGACAGCGAGTAATCTGAACCATTACACCCCTAATGTAAACGATATTATTCATGTTTATATTGATCATTCGCATGTTAAATATTAACGAACACAGCAGCTCATCAGTCTTTAGTGCGTTGTAAATTGTTATTAGTAGCAGAATTAGTAGTAGTGTTATCATCTTTTAATAAATTACAATTATCTTTTTCTTTTCTTTTTTTTTACAGAGACACTAAATGACCAACAATATCTTATGCACCACCACCAGTCCTAAGCTCAGTTAAAATGACAAATATGCATTCATGCATGGTTACCAAGTTTTAGTTCTAATTACTAAAGTTCTATCATTAAATAGTGCTAGATTATCATAATAGCATAATATAATGCTTGATTGACTAATGTTAAGAGTGTACATTCAGATATACTTAAAAAGCTGTGCCATTTTACAAACATAAGATGATTTGGTGAAATCATACACACATACATACATGCATACATACATATATACATACATACATATATGTATGCATGTATGTGAGTATATGTATAAATATATATATATATATATATATGTGTATGTATGTATGTATGTGAGTATATGTATATATATATATATATATATATATACACACACACACATATATATATACATATATCAGTCTGGCAAGTAGACTAAAATATTTGGCGACAAGCGACTGTTTAAAAAAATGTATGTGTCATTGAATCATTCATTAAATAATTCAAAAACGCTGATTCATCCAGTAATAAAACAAGTGAAGTATTTCAATGAGTAATCGAATCATTCTTTCAACTAATTAATAATAATAATAATTAATTCTAATTATTAAATATTTTTAAATTGACTCCAGCTATTAACATTTTGTCAAAACCTCTAGTAAACTACATGCTATTTTATTTAGTTGTCTATTCTGAATCGTGATCTCTATTTTAAACAACGACAACAAAAAACGTGTATGTATCCAGAATCGTGCAGCTCTAATCCCAAAATAGGCTTTAACCAATTTGTGCCTCTGATTTTATATTACAGCTCAGCAAAATCAAACAACTACTTTTACAATTAAATTCACTGTTCAATAACAAAGGGAAATTATGAAAGGGCAATACTGCAGGACAAAACCATCAAACCACCACTTCGTAATCCTACAGATCTGACATCTGTCAAACATGCTCTGGACTTCAGGTATGACAGCTCAAGGAGCGTAAAAGCTTGGTGTGATCATTTCAACACACCCACTGAGATATTACACTGAAAGATTCAATTTGACCAGGACTGTCAAGCTGCTACCAAATACCCACAATTACATCTTTGTAGAAACTCCAGCTTTCAGAGCTGAGATGTGTGGATTGGATTATCCTCTTCTATAGATGGGTCATTATCAGTGCTTTAAAAGCTGGGTCACGGTGAGGTTCTAGTCTGGACACACAATGTTCACAGGCCCTCTCAATCACAGCTTTGTGCACTTAGCCCTGAATAGAATAGTGCCAGTATATAGATGCATAGCATGATATCTGCTTTAGGAGCGTAGGGGATGTAAAACTAGGACATTAGCCATCCTCATCTCACCATTATAATCATCGTTATTTTTATAGGTTAGATCGACCCCTGGAAATTCACTAACCTGTACTAAATCTCATTTAAAAGAGCCATTAAAGCACTATACAACGTAAACATTGATTTATGGCTATGTCGCGCGCACACACACGCACGCACTCAATCAGGGCCTGGCCTCATCAACCCCGTGTGTGTGTGTGTTTGTGTGTGTGTATTTGTGTGCGTTTACTGCAGTCCTCTGCTACACACATGCATGAAGCGCTTATTCTCACCTTCTTGATGTTGTAGATGCGCGTGAGCATCCCGATGCCGCGGTCGTTGAGGATCGTCAGTTTCTCCGCCAGCTTCTGCTGGCTCGGCTGCAGCGCGCCCCGAGACATGGCTCAAACGACCGTTAAAACGAGCTAAATCACAACCGACCGGATTCCTCTTGTAGTGTTAAAGGGTTAGGTGCCGAAACGAGCTGGTTTTTAGTGTTAAAATTCGCCCATATTAGGGGCTTCAGGCGCGTCGTCGGGGATGTATTTTTTTTTCTAGGTGTTGCCCTGACGGCCAGAACGAGGCTGCTTCCGGCACCGACGTCACTGCGTCATGTGACCAAAGCACTCCGCAGGACCTCCGCCCCCATCATGCTGATGATTGTAGTTGTTGCAAAAATGTATTGACTTTTAATTATTTTCTATGAATTTTATAGTTTTAAGCTTGTGATTTTATTATTTGGTACATTTCATACACATAAAACCAAATATAAACACATTTTACAATATTTTCAGAACCTTTTTTCCATTTAATGCATCATAAAAAATATGGCTAAGAAACCAAGAGAAACAAAGGCCTGGTAGATTAAGCCAGGATTAGGCCTTATTTAGGACATTTAGGGAGACCGGGGCACAAAGTAACACTTTTTGACTTTCTCAGTTTGTGTAAATTCACTTGGGGTTCAGAGTATTTATTTTTTCTCACATTAATTTCACACATGTCCAGTACAATTATGTGGTTTTGTTTCATTAATACAGTGTATATTTTTTTCTTGATTTACCCCAAAAGAATGGAAGTGAAATGTGACAACATGCCCCATAAGTGGGGTACATTGAAACAACATGACCATACAGCAGCTTAAAAAGTTATCTGATCTAATCAGAAAAATATACAAGACAAACTAAAATATTTTGTCAATAAAATACAATTATTAACTTTTTCATATAAAATAATGACATTTTTAATAATTAAAAATAAACAAATTTTTGTGTCTGACAACAAACACCGCAAAACACAGCCAAACAGCAAAGTTCAAAACATAATAATAATTATTCATTTCTGAACATTGACTCTCAGCCTTTATTCACATTTTTCTCATGGTTTCTCAATAGAATTCATAAAAGTATAGACTAGAATAGCATAGTTCTAATATCTGAGCAACTGGGATTTAAACCCGGCTCGTGTCTTCTGCTGGTTAGATCAGCATTAAAGAACTATCTCAACTGTTAAATAACAGATATAAGATTAAAATAATATCAGATTTGTCTAATTTTAAATAAACACAAAAAACAGAGATGGAAAATTAACTTAAGTAAGAAATGTACTTTTGCTATGGTTAAATAAATGTTTAGTGATATCTTCAAAAGATTATTTAATTTTGGCACAATTTTTTCTCAATATAGTGTTGATATGGCAACTAGTAGATACACTAAGTTTCGTCATGATGGCATGTGTGGAAAGTTTTAAACCATGTGTGTGTTACAACTAGCCCCGCGTTACTTTGTGCCCCGCGCTCCCCCTAAGTAGGTTTTTATAAATGTGCCTAGAAGAAAAAAAAACATTACTGATGTGCATCTTGAGACAAAACAATGGTACTGACATATAGCCTATTTTAAAAATATGTCAGTGCAAGCTGCTTTTAGTTAAAACAGCTCAAACATGCATTTTAGTCTGGGACTAGTCTGTGAAACTTGGGGTAAGAGTTGAATAATTCAAGATTAGGAAATGCTGTCATCAGTGAATCAAGACTGAATAAACTGAACCAATTGCTTTGCAAAAAGATCCAAATTCGAAGAGCTCGAAACATCGCAATGTGGCAAAACATGCTTGTCAAAGTGGTGCAAATGCAGAATCAACAGTCCAAATGTGCAGATACCTTGTACAAACAATCTGTAAATGTTTTTTATTTATTTATTTTTTTATTTTTTTATGAAAGTGTAATGTACTAAATGTAATATACAAATGATTGAATACCCTTTAATATTAAGAATTTGTGTTCTTTTATAATTTTGTAGTGCCTATTTTATATGTTTTGGGCAGGTCTTGGTTTTTAGGCCAATAAGAAACAATTAAAGGGTTAGTTCACCCAAAAATTTTAATTTCTGTCTTTAATTTAATTACTCACCCTCATGTCGTTCCACACCTATAAGACCTTCGTTCATCTTCTGAACACAAATTACGATATTTCTGATGAAATCCGAGATCTCTCTCACTCCTCCATAGACAGCAATATACCACTTTCAAGGCCCAGAAAGGTACTAAAGACATCGTTAAAATAGTCCATGTGACTGCAGTGGTTCAACCTTAATTTTGTGAAGCGATGAGAATACTTTTTGCGCGCAAAAACAAAACAAAAATAACGACTTTATTCAACAATTTCTTCTCTTCTGTGTAATTCCTAAGTGTGCCACACGAGTCCTGAAAAGTGAAGCCAAAGCATCTTGATCGCCCCCAGGTGGCTGGAAGCAAAATAGGTCATAAACCCCGCCCTCTCCATGAAATGTAACAGGACATGAGACAAACTAAACAACCAAATTACACAATTAGACAATTTCTTTCATTTTAGACAGTTTTTATCACGCTGTTGTTAGTTCAGATGTTCACTCTTTGAAAAAGTTTGGTTTTAATTAGCTATTTGATGCTATAAAAACGGGGATGTGACGTCATGATTGACAGCTTCTCTGAGTGAAGTATTCACTGAGGCGGCAACTGACTTTCTTCTGGATCTTCACGAGGTGATTGGAGCTTTAACTTTAGTTTTTACATTTACATACAGTGGTGCTCAGGATTATTGGCACCCTTGGTAAATATGATCAAAGATGACTATAAAAATAAATCTGAATTGTTTAGCCTTTTGATCTTTAATTCATAAAATGAGCAAAAATCTAACCTTTCATTGAAGGAAAAGAATTGAAAGTGGGGGAAAATCACATTATGAAATAAATGTTTTTCTCCAAAACATGTTGGCCACAATTATTGGCACCCCTAGAATTTTGTATGAGTAAAATATCTCTGAAGTATATTCCCATTCATATTTACATTTTTTAGCACACCAGGGTGATCATGAACATGAAATTGTCCAGCCATGACTTCCTGTTCCACAGGAGTATAAACATGAGGAAACACAAAGGCCAAATTCCCGTAATCATTCATCACAATGCGTAAAACCAAAGAATATAGTTCTGATGAGCAGCAAAAGATTGTTGAGCTTCACAAAATAGAAAATGGCTATAAGAAACATTTATTTCATAATGTGATCTTCCCCCCACTTTTAATTATTTTCCTTCAATGAAAGATTAGATTTTTGCTAATTTTATGAATTAAAGATCAAAAGGATAAACAATGCATACTTATTTTTATAGTCATCTTTGATCATATTTACCAAGGGTGCCAATAATCCTGAGCACCACTGTAACTGTTTATTTCACACCGACATAATGAGATGTTCTTTGTTTGATTGGGACCTTGATATCGCAGCGGCTCCACTTCATGCTCAGACTCGGGTTCCAAGTTATGCACAGACTCCAGACTCAAGATGTCAGCGCCATATTGGCACACTGGCGGCTTCAGTTACTACAATGGAAGAGAGTGAATGTCGTCCATCTTTTTTTTTTTTACAGTTTATGGTAATCCTCCTACGTTTTTTATGTTCAGCGCTTTCAGGTTCTGGCTGCGTCCGAAAACTGAAAAATGCTGCCTTCTGAGGACACATTTCAAGGTAGGAAGGCATCAAGGCACGTCCGAATCCAATGTTAGCTTCACTTCCTGTCTCATGAGATACCTTCCTCAGATCGATTTTTGAAGGAAGCATAGATGTATCCTTCACTGCCTTTGATATCCCACAATCCTGTGCTTTCCATTCTGTGACAGTGGAGCTAGAAAAATAAAGATGGCGTCCGAAAGTTGCATTTGCTGCTCAGTTTGTGTATAAATGTACGATTTTGACCAACATATTTAAATTTTTATTTAATTTCTATCGAGAAACTACTACTGAAATAATTAAATATTTGTTTAGTTCTTACCAAAGCTCGCGCTATTTTGCTGTAGATCATTAAACTGTTACGCTGCCTCAGAAGTCTGTCCGAAATCAGTTTCGTGAGGTGCCTTCATGCACAAACGCTGCCGTACAAGTCATTCTCTTATAAAGGCAGCGAGGCAGCAAGACAGCCACCTAGGTTTTCGGACGCAGCCTCTGTGTCAGAACGCCGGCTCAGTATTGGCCGGCGCTGTTCACGTAAGCAGCACGACACATGCGTGTGATGCTGATGCAGGAGCTGATAATATATATTTTCAAGTTTTTTCTTTGAGTTTTCTGCATAGAATAGTTCATTTTCACGGATTCGTATGAATGGGGATCGTATTGATAATGGTGTCGTCTGTACGCGCGGAAAACTCAAAAGGAAAAATTTCTCCGTTTTAAGCATATCGTTGTCGTGTAAACGTAACCTTAGATTGTTAGTAATTTTGCCTGGCCTGAAAATATGTGAATCATTTGCACATGTGAAATACTCTTTAAACAGGTTCACTAATGCAGGTAAACATTTGCAGATATATTTCTCTCCTTTAGGTGTCACTGTTGTTTAGATCTTCCCCAGGTAATTAGGCCTATGCTGAGGTGTGCTAATGAATCTTCTCAGTTTTCAGGTAGTATCAAGGTCACAGGAATGTAGACGGGCATTACTAGGGAGGGAGGGAGCAACGAACGGTCTCACAACACAGACTAAGACTAGGAGCCTTTACATTTCTGCTTTGGACATCCCCGCCGCAAATGTGATGCAGTCGCTTGCACAAGAAATAAAATCCTTCTCCAAAACTAATTTGCGGAAACAATGCACCAGAGTAACGACTTTGAGCGGAAGGCGGATTATTGAGACATGGAGAGGTTCCACTGTACAGGTGGTTGAGGAAACGGTACAGCCTGAAACTCCTTGTGGATATGTTCAGGATAATAACTGGGATCTTCAGGTTGGATATGTTAAACCATATCTGTTGCTTGGTGAGTAGCTGATCTTCTCATTTGACTCTTAAAAAGTGAATGTAAAAACCTGATGGCCTGTTTGCTTATTTGGAATAAGCATTTTAATATTTTTATGTTGTATATACAGTATACGTAAGGAATGCATTTAATAAAATTTACACTTCAGGTTATGTCTGAAGTAAAATAATAACTTATAAATAAGAAAAAACGTTATTACATATTATTCTAACAGTGTGATATATTCTATATAGATTTTTTATACAGTACAGTCCAAAAGTTTGGAACCACTAAGATTTTTAATGTTTTTAAAAGAAGTTTCGTCTGCTCACCAAGGCTACATTTATTTAATTAAAAATACAGTAAAAAACAGTAATATTTAGAAATATTATTACAATTTAAAATAACTGTGTACTATTTAAATATATTTGACAAAGTAATTTATTCCTGTGATCAAAGCTGAATTTTCAGCATCGTTATTCCAGTCTTCAGTGTCACATGATCCTTCAGAAATCATATGCTGATTTGCTGCTCAATAAACATTTATGATTATTTTCAATGTTGAAAACAGTTGTGTACTTTTTTTTCAGGATTCCTTGATGAATAGAAAGTTCAAAAGAACAGCATTTATCTGAAATACAAAGCTTCTGTAGCATTATACACTACCGTTCAAAAGTTTGGGGTCAGTAAGAATTTTTATTTTTATTTTTTTGAAAAGAAATTAAAGAAATGAATACTTTTATTCAGCAAGGATGCATTAAATCAATCAAAAGTGGCAGTAAAGACATTTATAATGTTACAAAAGATTAGATTTCAGATAAACACTGTTCTTTTGAACTTTCTATTCATCAAATAATCCTGAAAAAAAATATTGTACACAAATATTTTGTACAATTGTACACATTAAATGTTTCTTGAGCAGCAGATCAGCATATTAGAATGATTTCTGAAGGATCATGTGACACTGAAGACTGGAGTAATGATGCTGAAAATTCAGCTTTGCCATCACAGGAATAAATTACTTTGTGAAATATATTCAAATAGAAAACAGTTATTTTAAATTGTAATAATATTTCACAATATTACTGTTTTTACTGTATTTTTAATTAAATAAATGTAGCCTTGGTGAGCAGACGAAACTTCTTTTAAAAACATTAAAAATCTTAGTGGTTCCAAACTTTTGGACTGTACTGTATATTCTAATAATGAGTAATGATTTTTAATTATATTTATTTCATAGGGTCACAAGATGCCGCTCATGACTTTGGTACTTTGAGGAAATATAAGGTAATGTGCTTGACTTCTTTCTTATTTACTTGAGTTTATTATTATTTTTATACTATTTTATTATAATTTATAATGTAACTTTGCTTGATGGCTTATAATGTGTTTCCATTGATTTCAGGTCACACATATATTAAATGTTGCATATGGTGTGGAAAATGCCTTTCCTGACCTGTTCATCTATAAAACACTGAGCATACTGGATCTACCTGACACTGATATCATATCGTATATCAAGGAGTGTGCACAGTTTATAGACCAGGCTAAAGATGAGGTAACATTAGCATTTTGTTTCTTTGCATAGTCATAATTGTGATTTCCAAGATTGTTTTTGCACAAATTCAGCTCAAATCCTTGCATTTTGCATAATGTAACACCAATGTATGGAGGTCTGGCAGCATTAAAAGAGGGATATTTCATTCTGTCAGTGTAATTTCCTGAGTGTTGGGCTTTAGCGCCTGGCCTATGTGATACTGCGCGGTCATCCAATGGCTAGCTCTCTTATTCTAGGTAACCGTGTGGCGTGCTGAATAATGGATGCTGAGTTTTCACAATGCATTATTTAGCAAGTTGTAGAAAGATCATATCACTAACGGGCCATTGTTTGTCATACAACCTCTTTACAAAATAGTGTCGCCAGTCACCCTTAACCTGACACTGCCGCATGATTCAAATTCACTAAGGTTTATGATTACAATGGCTGCTGGAAATAAGTTTCCACTCCTTTGTAAAATGAGCGTAGAACCTCCTGTCACCTAATTTAGTATGTCGTCTATGATGCAAAGGGAAACAACAGCTCAGTTAATCAAATGACGTTCTTCTCAACTCGGTGGAAAGTGGTTCTCTCACCCGTAACTTGCAATTTTGTAATTCCTTGCAATTAGCATAGGATTAATTACATGCTTTATAATGGAGTATGTAATGATGTGAAATTAAATGCCTCCATAGAGGGATTCTAGTAGCTTCTGGAAACAGTTTATTTTCCTGCTGTCTGACTGAACAATTGCTTTCTCTCTCCAGAAAGGAGTTGTACTTGTCCACTGTAATTCTGGAGTTTCGCGTTCTGTCTCAGTTGTCATTGGATATCTGATGTTAAAGGAAAATCAGGCATTTGGTGACACACTTGCACTGGTGAAATCAGCTCGACCGGCCTCGTGTCCAAATCCAGGTTTCATGGAACAGCTGAAAAACTTCAGACCACAAGACGCTACACAAGCAAACGGTTTGGGTCATGACTGAACATTATTCTATGGCTGCATCCACTCAATGTTAAAGAGATAATTCACCACATAATTAAAATTCTGTCTTAATTTTCTCATCCTCACATCAAACTTTCTTTATATTAGATGTCTTTAAAGGTGCAACATGTAGAATTTTCTGTCCGCTAGAGGCCTATTCAAAACAAAGGCGTAGCTTGATGACGGCAAGTTTGAGCGCGGAATCTTGGGACATGTGGTCTTCACCTCACAGCCGGTGGAAAATAATCAGGATAGGACTCGGGAAGAAATCATGTTCATGGATGCGATTATTAACGTTACTGTAGTATGAAGCAGAGTAGGACCGAATGTTGTGGGAGCTGAATGAGGCCGCTGGAGCGATTGTTAACGAGAGACGAATGCAACACACGCCGCGAGCAGCGGAACTTTTATTATGCCACAGTCGCCGGCGCTGCTTCCGCTTTTCCGGTCATGAGTATGAGGTAACACAGCTCTGTTTATCATATTAGATACATTTGAGTGTGTTGAAAATGATGTTATAATGTTGTGTTCGCTCGGTGGCTGCTGTGAGTCACTTGTTTGAGACACACTGCAGTAAGATAAATCAATTTTAGAATATCATATTAAATGCTTGATGGCTTGTGTTGATAAATGGCATGCAATTAATTTTAAAATGTATTGTATGGTGGAGAAAATTCTTTATTACGGTTACTAAAAATAAAGCTGCATCTGATTATGCTATGTTAGGTACTTCACAAAATAGTGTTTTTCTCTGAGGCATGGTAAAGCATGGTACTCGCAAAAACAATAAGACTAAACGTGTTGAGCTATATAACAATAATTAGTTTTCTGTCTATAAATATATCAAAACAGTTGTTCCCTTGTCTATTAAAACATGTAATATATTAAAGCATCTTTGGTGTTTCCACAGTTTCTACAAAATAAAACCGGAAACCAAGGGTAACGCGGGTATGACGAAATTGACAGGCGACTCCTCACACGTCCCGGAGCCTTGGTTAAAAATGCAATTTTCTCACGATTTACAAATAGTTGGAAATATTTGGGATATTGTAAGTACTAAGTGAACAAAATATATAACACTGGCCTAGTGTTTTTTTGGATATTTTACTGCAAAATTCTTACATATTGCACCTTTAACTACTATGGACTAACATTTAAATTAATCATTTGATACAATGTACCTATTGAGTACATACATGTTTTTACATTGTACTTGTATTTTGAAGGGGTCCTTGATTATGATTTTACTTTTTTTTTTTTTTACTTTAGTTAGTGTGTAATATTGCTGTTTGAGCATAAACAACACCTGCAAAGTTACGACTCTCAAAGTTCTATGCAAAGAGAGATATTTTCTTTTACAGAAATTGCTTTTTAAGGACTACAACAAACGGCTGGTAGGAACTACAACAAGCTTCTTCCAGGGTTGGTGACATTACAAACCCCAAAATTTACATAAGCCTTGCCCCCGAGAACACGCAACAAAGGGGGTGAGGCCATATTGGTCTGCTTTAGAGAAGAGGAAGAGTTGTTGTAGTAGATGTTGTTATCATGCCGTCATTTTACGCCGGACTGCTTCACAAATGAGGGTCAATTCAACACTGGATTTGCACAAAAGATTAACATGACGCCACATGCTAATCAATGAGTTGAATCAACTCCACAGCAACTACATAAATTTATCCACTAACCATTCAGAAACGTCCAGTTGCATTCTAAAAGTTGTAACTTCTTCCTGAGTCTCTCCATCAGTGTCCGACAATGTAAGGCTGAACACCATTGCTGACAATCCTCACTTTGGCTGCGTGAGATTCTCCAGCTTTGTTTTGAGCACCCGAAGCATGTGCTGTTAAAGCTCCGCCCTCTTTAGGAACGGGGGCTGGGAGCAGCAGCTCATTTGAATTTAAAGGGACACAGACAAAAACGGCGTGTTTTTGCTCACACCCAAATAGGAGCAAATTTGACAAGCTATAATAAATGATCTGTGGGGTATCTTCACAGACACATTCTGGAGACACCAGAGATTTATATTACATCTTGCGGAAAGGGGCATAATAGGTCCCCTTTAAAAATACATGCATGTAATTACATCTGTAATTAATTTCTGTAATCACATCTTTAATTGCACTATTGACCCATCCTCTACCTCTTAACCCACCCTTAAACCTACCCATACCACCAGACCTGTCCCTAACCTTACCTGTGTCCCACCTCAGTAGCAGCAAAAGTGATTTAGAATACAACATCAACATAAGTACACCGGACCTATTTTTTGATGTAAGCACATAGTAGTTGAAGACACCTTATATAAAGTGTGACCAATTTCTTTCTTCTGTAGAACACAAATGGTGATATTTATAGAGCATGTCTAAGCTGCTCTTTTCCTTAAAGTGAATAGTTTGGTAAATAACTTAAATTTCAGTTTGCACAATATAGCACGAGTTATATGCACTAGTTTTTTGTTTTTTTTTGCCTTTTTGGTTTTGAACAGTCTTTCACAAAAAAAGAAATATATGATATGAGGGTGAGTAAATATTGACAGAATATTCTTTTTTGGTGAACTTCTCTTTTAAAGCCACCAGTGCTTCCATTGCAGTCTCATATATGGCTTTGATTTAGCACTTTGAAATTGTTTTATAGGTGCTAAACCAGCTAAAAGGGAACATTCTCAGAACTTCCCTAACGTTCTGGCAAGGTACTCTCAAAGTTATGAACAAAAGTTCTTCCAGTAACATTAATACAACATTCGTTCAAAGTTATCTGGTCTTTAATGATGTTCTCAAAATGTTAGCACAAAAACATTTTTTACATTGTTCATGGAACGTTTTTTTTCTCTCTGAAATGTTAGTTAGATATTCGTCTAACATTTTTACTTTTTTCAGAATGTTCAGAGAACTTTCAAAAGTAACAAACCCATAATGTTTGCAGAATGGAATGTTACTTTAATGTTTGCATAAGATTTTTTTTTAATTGTTCAGAGAACATTCAAAAATAACATTGTCATAACTTTATGGGAACATTAGCAAAACGTTCTTAGAACATTTTATTGTTAGCTGGGAATATGACAATAAAGACAAGTGAGCACAGCCACAGGCATTACAACAGCACACTGTAAAAAAATATATAAATAAATAAAAAATGTCCTGGTAATTTTCTGTCAGGACATTATCTATTTCTGTTAACTCTAAAACACAATGCAATGCAGTGCATCATTCAAAATACAGGTAAAACACCTGTAAAAAGTCAATACTGAAAATTCCTTCATATTAAAGGTGCTCTAAGCGATCCTAGGTGGAGTAACTTCCTGTTGACGTTCGAAGTGTTGTCAAACAAAACAGAGGCTAGCTAGACCCTCCCTCCTGCTTCTCCTCACCCTCCCCTCCGTGCTTCCTGAAACAGTCATGAACGCGCATTTAAAATAGAAATAGCTTGCGTATTGACGCTGCCGTGGTAACGATGGCTCAACCAACTACTTCACGCTCATTGTGAGTAAATTGATGTACTTTTAAATAAAAAAGTACGTTTTAATTAGAAGTCTAGATAAATGATAAAATAGTTTGTTGATAGTAACGCATTCACTAACCCCAAAACTCCACCCCCAAATCATTCTTGTCGGTTATTGGCTGGGAGCACTGTTTATTTTTCGTGGTCCAGGCTGCACCAGTTTGTTTTTGTTGCCGTTTTTGGAGCTTGTGGCGACTACAGATACCGCATTTTTTTTTACAGTGTGTTCAGGGGACAGGCAGCTAGCGGATAGTGAGATGTTTGCTGTATGTGACAAAAAATGTTTTGGCCTAAAAATGCGTGACATCGCTTAGAGCACCTTTAATACAGTACATTGTGTACCATGTTTACGGACATTTTTCAGAGTGCAGCATTGGGCAAAACTTGCTTACTTTTTAGTTCATGAGTTGGAATTTGAGTTAAATTAGCTCTACAGGATGTTGAATTCGAATTTGAATCAAAATGACAGGAAGAGGAATTTACTGAATTGAAGCACTAAGAAATTCACTACAGTCACAGAAGAGTTCCCATTCCCAATATACCATATCATTTGTAATTCCATAAATTCTATTACAGACTACGGTTCAATTTCAAGAATTCAAAGGCCATTCTATGGGGTATACATTTCTTATCATAATAAATTAGTATAACAGTGTATCCTTTAAGATGCAGTTATCCTTTTCCGCTAAATTAATCAGCCGTTTAGAATCTTCTTTCCTGATAGTGACATCTTGTGGTCACAGCTCAAATTTAACCTTTTCATATTTTTGGTAAAATTATTAGATCCATTTCAGTCTCTTATACTCAGTAACATGGTCTTTGATTGTAACAATAGGTCATTTTGTCCTCATTTAACTTCCTTGGTTAGTGTCTGTGATGTTAAGCTATATTTGTGCAATAAAGTAACTTAAATATCAACCAAAAGAGAGGGGCTAGTTGAAGAAGTATTCCTGGTACATCAAACCTTAGTTCATTTTCTTTTGTAATTTTGTAATTTTCATTATATATTTTGATGTTTTTGTTCATAGATTGCATAGTAACATAGTGTTGTTGTTTTTTTTTAAATCTTAAAATACATGTTTAAACCTGTTTTCACTGTTGTGATTTTCTGAACGTAGCAAGTTTTGTCATCAAATTGTGAGGACATTGTTTTATCTTTTTTGGATTTTGTGGTCTAGACTGAGCTGTTTTTGATGTTAAAGTATGAATGTGTGGAATGGATTATATTGAATAAAATGTGTAAATAAAGATACTTTACATGCCTGTGTATTTTGTGATTAACAGTGACTTTAACTAAAATTAAATTCCAGTCAAATTAAATATATTCAGTCTATAAACTACACTGGCCCCATAAACAACATAATCCAACCTTATTTTCCATGTCATAGTCAATACTGAGATAATTTTGTTAACAATCTTGAATGGAAAAATGTTTGGAATTGCTTATTAACTTATCAAAGGCAAGTGTTAGATTACTGCATACAATTTTTCCAAGAAAAAGAATTAAAATGTTTAAAATAGATAAAGAGACAAACTTGAATCTGCTCCTTTTCATATTGTTTGGGACTATATTTATAAAACGTCTCCCCTCAGAATAGGCGGGGTTGTAGCGCCCTCTGTGTTAGTGATAGTAATACACTTTGGCAGGGCGTGCACGTCAGCCGATGGCGCTTTTAACTGGACTGCTGCCTAAATGAGGATATTATAAATGAACTGAGATGACTTATCTCGAAAACATAGGGAAACTCTCTGGCCAATAGTCGTCACTTCAACTCCATCTCCCATGTTGTTGATAAACTCGGGGATTTGCTTTTCCACATGGGCACTTTCTCATCCAAGCTCTCCAGGAGAAATATTGTGACCGTGAAGCCCAAAGAGTCTGATGACGGCAGAGCGAACCGGGACCTGACCGAGAGCCAGACTCGGGTCATTAAAAATGCAGTTCAGAGGGTCAGCCGGGAAGTTCAGAGGGCGTCTGTCATCACCGAGGGAGGCAAGTGATGAGAGTTTCATTGCTGTTTTCAACACTGTCCGTGCTGAGGTAAAGTTTGGCATGGTCCAATGACGGTTTTGTTTATTAACTTTCAAGGCGGGTAAAATGATGTCAGGCATTTGGTTACAGCTTAACTTTTAGTGACAGTTATATCAAAACTATGTTTTCATATAGGAGAATAATTAAAGGGTTAGTTCACCCAAAAATGAAAATAATGTCATTTATTACTCACCCTCATGTCGTTCTACAGCCGTAAGACCTTCGTTCATCTTCGGAACACAAATTAAGATTGTGAAACCTGCGTTGAGAGCAAAGCCATTCAAAGGTCCATAAAGGTACTAAAAACATATTTGAAACAGTTCATGTGAGTTCAGTGGTTCTATCTTAATATTATAAAGCGACAAGAATACTTTTTGTGCGCCAAAAAAACTAAATAAAGACTTTTCAACAATATCTAGGGGCCGATTTCAAAACACTGCTTCAGAGCTTTACGAATCGAATCAGTGAATCGGAGCTCCAAATTCACGTGATTTCAGCAGTTCAGCCGTTTGATAGGAGATCCGAATCACTCATTTGAAACAAAAGATTTGTAAAGTTCAGAAGCTTCATGAAGCAGTGTTTTGAAATCGGCCCATATAGATATTGTTGAAAAGTCGTTATTTTGTTTAGTTTTTTTTGGCGCACAAAAAGTATTCTTGTCGCTTTATAATATTAAGGTAGAACCACTGAACTCACATGAACTGTTTCAAATGTTTTTAGTACCTTTATGGACCTTGAGAGTTTGAATGGCTTTGCTCTCAATGGAGGCCTCACTGAGCCATCGGATTTCATCAAAAATATCTTAATTTGTGTTCCGAAGATGAACGAAGGTCTCACGGGTGTAGAATGACATGAGGGTGAGTAATTAATGACATTATTTTTGGGTGAACTAACCCTTTAATTCACAGTTAATTACAGGGGATTTGTCACTTATAAGTTGCGAATTAAGGGTTGAATCTCCTCAAAGGAGGTCTAAAACGTTACATAGAATTACGGCAATATTAGTATTAGATATATAAGTATTTATAATTTTATAAGTTGTCATGATTTATAGGCTATTGTTATAGATTTACACAACACAAAAATATAACAGAAATCATTGGTGTTAACTCTTCTGAAACTCATTAGGCTAAATAAACATCATCATTAAAGTCACCATGAAATCAAAATTGACAATTCTTATTTTTTATGGAACATTGCAGTATTTATTATAAATTATTTATCCAAGCACATCATTATTTTTTAAAATTCATGTGCCCTCATAATCTTTAATCAAAATAATTTTCCCTCCTCTTGCAATGACAACTCTTCTCTGTTACTGACGTGAGGGCGGGACAATTGTTTTTTTCCTGTTTAAGAAGCGGTTTCACTCAGATAAACATCATCACCACAATAGGGAAGAAAACGCTATCACAACTTCTGTTTTAATTCCTACTTTTTAAATGTCATTTAGGCTTAGCTGACTGTGCTTCTACAAAAGACAACTTTGGCTACACTAATTTACTGACAGGAAAATTACTCACAGGAATTAATTAAAAAAGTTAACCCTTCTGAAACTGATTGAATAAGCATCATACTTAAGATTTTTCCAGATATGAGGAAATCAGGTAAGTACTCTGTCCTTTAGACCTTATATATTCACCAGGGATTTCTTCAGCAAAACTAAATTCAATATTTATGTTTGTAGACAACATGACCAAAACAGTACAATTTGAAAAAATACAGATACAATTGTTTCGGTGCAAATTTATGGGCAGAATTTGCATGCACCCTCAAAATGACCTGTTGGCTTGGGAACCAATATCAGTTCAGTTTCGAATTTGCCTTCAAAAGTTATAGTTGGTCAATTCATTATTAGTGGCCACACCCAAAAATGAATTGCTTTTTTTCAGGAAAATAATTTGACAAATCAAATTTGTCAAACTGAATGAGACAAAGCTTATAAAATGTAAAATTTTATTTTATAGAGTGAGTGTTCCAGCAGAGATACATTTTTGAGTGAAGAATCCAACTCAAAAATAAATATAGACTAATTTATTGGTCTTGTTCAACAAGTAAATTTGGGTGACATACATAAATGTACTCAAACTTCATGTTGAACAGGTTTCATATACATGTGGCCACATGGACCACTCACGCAAAACACTAGGTGAGCAATATGAATATTAATGCACTTCCAAGAATGACATGACATGGCCAGTATTTCACTGCTGTCTTTGTCATGGCAACCCCTGTACAATATTTAATAGAGTGTCATCAGAGGTCTTGTTTCTTTAGAGAATGCATTATAATGATTTGAATCTTACCATTTTATTTCAAGCCTCTTGGACGTAAAGGGGTTGAGTGGGCAGAACAAAGCCGGTGGAATTCATTACGAGGCCTCTCTGCGTTGTCGATTGGGATGCTGCAGATTGGGGGCTAATTTGCTCGCCGTTGTTTTGGTTGCCAACTGTGCTGGATGGCTGCGAGGAAAGCAATTAAAGATTTTGTCTTATAGCCAAATGAAGAGCAATTAAGAGGAATGAATTCAGCCTCTTTATTTCACAATCACACTGAAGAGCTGTTGGTGGTTAGATTAGCATAAGAGCTTGCAGCGTTCTTTGTTCCCAGTGTTTTTCCAGCCTTTGACCCCTAGTAACTTACACACAAATCTACTGTTAGCCATAGTAGTGGAGCTCACAAAAGTATCTTCAAATTTAATATTGCACATTTTGGGCCCTATCAAACATCTGGCGCAATACGGTGCCAGGCGCGACGCAAGTGTTTTTTGCTAGTTTTTTGCCGACGCATTTATCATTTTCACTTCCTGCGCCACGTTGTTTGAATAGCAAATGCATTTGCACCCATTTGTGCACCCATGGGCGTGCTGGTCTGATAACAAGGTGTGTTCAGGTGCATTTCCAACAAATGAAACCTGGTCTAAAGTCAATGGTGCAATATTAAAGAGCGCGTTAGTAATATGCGCCTAAAGGCGGGTGCCCAATGCATGTACACTCTGCTTATTACACACACAGGGATGCGCAGCAGCACACAAACATGCCAAATATTAAAAATAAAAGGATTACAATGTAAAAGATTATTATTGTGTGCATAAAGATAAAAATACTTTCCTCGCTAGAGAAGCATTCAGTTTTTCCGCTTGCAAATTCCGCCATGTGAATCCACCATGGCGCGAGCGCAACTGGCTTTTTAAAGGGAATGTGAGATAAGACTCTGATTGGTTTATTGCACGTTACGCCCAAAACACACCCATGACTCATTAAGAGAATAGGGACAGCCCTTTTAGACCATGCGCCGTGCACGGCAGCCATTTTTCCCGTTGTTAAAACTAGCAAAAGTGCATTCGGACACACCCTAAGTGCACTTGCGCCATGCACTCTAGAGTTAAAATAGGGCCCTTTGTTTTTAAAGGGGCTATATGTATAATTCAGAAACCCTTGTTATTAGTGACACCAGTGGTCATTAAGTGAACTGCAGCCAGATACTTACAGCTAGTCCTTGCACTTGTGCACATGTAATGTACAGAGACTGAATGTGATGCAATGCCGCTATATTCTCACGGCAAAGTACTTTTCCGTTCTTTGCTTAGAAGTAAAAAGAAGTTGGAAATACCTTTGCAGCGATATACTATTAACGAACATCCAGATGCTGTCCACGCTGCTGAAATTGAAAATAAACAACAAAAAGGACAGCGGTGAGAAAGCAGCAGTTAAGAAATAATAGTTTGAATTAATCCCTTTCTTTGCATGACACATAGACTTTATAATACAGAGTAGCTCTTTTGCCATTATCCTGAACATTGTATAAGCATTCATTTCACGTGTCATTGAACGGAAGAGAGGCTCTTGGGAGCGCATATAAATGTCATATCCTTTTGATTTTTCCTGGCAGAAATGTCCCGAGTCCTTCACATAAAAGCAGGGCAGTTGTGGCCTAATGTTTAGAGAGTCTGACTTGTAGTAACCTGAAGGTTGTGGGTTCGAGTCTCAGTACCAGCAGGAAATGTAGGTGGAGTGAATGAACAGCACTCTCTTCAACTCTCATTAGGTGACCTTGAACAAGGCACCTAACACCCAATCGCTCCGCGAAAAAATGGTGTGTTCACAGTGTGTGTGTGTTCAGTACACTGTGTGCACTTGGATGGGTGAAATGCAGAGCACAAATTCTGAGTATGGGACACCATACTTGGCCACACATCACATTGCATTAAAATCGGTCTACAGGGGAAGGTCTTGTTTTTCATGTTTTATTAAAGCTGTTCACACATTAATTAGTGATTAATTGCAACAAAAAAGCGATTAATACATGAAAATTATTACATATAGCCCCTTTAACCTATATCTTTAATTTATGATCTGCAGAGCATTTTTCTCAGGTCATATGGCGCCACCAGCCAAAACAAGTTTTCCCTCTGCAACTGCATAGGAAGAACTGAGGTTGAGTTACAGCAGTGGTTTTGTTAATTGGTGTAGTGATCTATATTTTAAAGCCCATAATTAAGTCTTTGAGTTCCCGCAATAATGACTTGCCCTTGCCTTGTCAAATGTGTCTGCAGACGAGCGATCCTATGTAATGAAGAAGGTTTCCAAATGCCTTCTGTTCATTTGAGACCCAGGCTTGCTGTTGCATATCAGTTCTAGATTTATTACTCTGTTGCTGGACCAGCCGAAGAAACTCTTCCTGTGACGTGCCTGCACTGTCATCCTGGAAGAATAGGAGTGTTGATTTAATGGAAATGCAAAGACTATTTCCTGTTCATTGTTGCTGATAATTAGATGACCTTGAGCATGGCCAGGGCAGTTTCATTAGACCACGATTTTGTAATCATTCAACGGCTCGATTGCAAAAAAAAAAAATCCACTTACATTATTCTGCGTGCTTAAGAGGTGTGTTTAGAACATGTTACATTGTGAGAGGCAAATCATGAGTACTTCAGAGTGTAAAGGGTCAAACCCAGCACAAAAAGAACTACCAGTGACGTATTAAGTGTACACTGATTGGTCGAATGAACGCGAAACACCAGCACCTGCCATTTTTAAAAAGACGTGTACACGGCCTATATATACAAACATAGAAAACAGTGATAGATGGACCTCTCAACCTTATACTCTAAGGAGAAAATCCAGCACGACTTTGAGCGGACCAAGCGAAACATGATTATGTATTTCTGCACAGCTAGTGACATTGCGCATCAACCACACGGCAAAAGCTAATTGTTAAAAAGGTATCAATGTCTGAGAGACTTGCTCTGGCAATCAGCCAATGTCAGAGCCTGCTGTCAAAGCAGCAACGTAAAGACACTATGCTCCGCCCATTTCCAGCAGGTGGCATTGATTAGCTTCCCTGAATATAGCTCCTCATGGAGCAGGTGCAAACAAACAGACCTTTGCTTCCTTCATGTTGAGTGTTGTGTGCGTCTATAGTATGAAAAAGTAAGTGGATTTATGCACTGTTTGTTAATTGTGATGTAAAGATGTATTATCCATTTGAATATCCTGAATTTATATCATGCTTTGTTTATATTCGTTGTTTAAAGGTGATATGATCGTTTTGTTTCTGAATGCTGATTATTCATGGAAGTGTTCATACTTTATTTTCCATGTGAATTCATTTACTTTATTTAATATCGTGTGCTTATTCTAATTTTGTGTTATATTCTATCATTGCTAATTGTTTTTATTTTATGCTTTGTTTCAGACACATACTCACTCAAATGTACTTGCGCTTACGTGCTCAGTTTATTCACACTGGAATTAAGGTGGTGAAATAAAGCAAACTACAAAGAACTTTCATGCTGCTTCTCCATGTTTCTAAGCGGACATCTGTGGTGAACTAGTCCCCCACTGGCAATCCCTAAAACTGATTTCAGCAGTTTTCTTTACTAATACTTTTTCATATACTGTCTACTTTCTTTGTACAACAGTTCTATCTAATAACGTATTAGACAGGACTGTTATTCAGATCGTAAACTAATGAAGACGGAGAATGCGAGCACTGTGTGCTTAGGCTCTGGCTGAGCTGTTCTCAGCGGCGGCGAAATAAGTCGCAACAACAAGCAGTTTACGTCACTTAAGAGTTCCTACTGGCGGTGCGAATGCAACAAGGAAAATAGCTCTAGGTGAACATTAGTTCTCGGGGAACCATCCTGGTGGCTAGTTCCTATAACTAAGTTCCTATAGAACAACATGGTGTGAAAGCCCCTATTATTATTACATGCATATGTTTACTTTTATTATTTAAAGAAGAAACCAAACCAATGTATAGTTGACATTTGAGGCTTATAGAAAAACAATACAAAAATTCAGGAAGAGTGTTTTCAGCTTGTTTTTTATTTTTACATAATATGGCATGCAGTTGGTTCAAACAATGGTATAAAGCTTTTCAAAACATCATTCAGTGTAATTGTGATCGTCTTAATTAATAATTGGAAACTACAATTTCGAGGGAATCTTCAATCATGGTTTCTGTCATAATCGTGCAGCCCTAGTTATAAGTGAATTTATTTGGTATAGCACGCATAAAATATCCATACAACCTGACAGACATCACTGAAATATATGTCGTAAGAATCACTGTCTTTACGTCTTAACCTGCTTTTTGCCTGCCTGTTATTGTGTGCATTCAGATGTTTAGATCCTGGAATGACTCCCTGAAAGGATGTGACCTGCTTATAGAAACATTGGGCACTGATCAAACATCTACCATAATATAATATTTTCAGTCACCAGAAAAAGGTGTGTGTGTATATATATATATATATATGTATATATTTTTTTTTTTTAATGGTAATTTTTAAATAAAATGCAATTTGAATAATGAATCTTTAGCAATTACTTGTTATCTCTGTTTAATCTACAATATAATTACATACCCATAGCACATAATTAGTTACACCCATAGTTTCGAAACAATAGCATTTAAACTACATTTAAATATAAATCTCACAATGGCATATTTACATTACAAGATGAGATTCTTTGTCACTAGAGGGCTCCCTTTACCCATAAAATTCCCAAGAGAGCGAAAGAAATAAAAGACCATCAGTTTAGGGTTTTGAAAAATGCCATGCATCTTACAGTATTATCAGTACGGCTTATGTAAAGAGTTATGCTTTGTTTGAAGAATTTTTCACATTGCTGTAAATCTAGGGTAACAATGATGCAGTGGTGTAAATGATTGTATGGAGGAAAATAGATAAATAACAGGAGATCTAGAAAACAGAAATATTAAATGTTTACTCAACTTGGACGGACATAACAGCATTGGTTGGCTCAAGCAACAATTTAAGCTTTGGGTGGGACTACATGTTTGACCATAAACAGAGAGGGCATATCTAAAAACATCACTATTTTAAAATTTGTTGCCACTAGAGTGGACATTTTCAGCCACTTTGCTAACTTCCACCACTAATTTATCCATTTATTATACCACCCAAGTTCCTTAAAATACATGCCCTTTTAACAAAACCCTGCCCTCCAGAGACATGATGTCATGCCAGCAAATCAGTGGGCTAGAGAGCATTTTTGATTGACTAAGAAGGTTGACATTTTTTAGTCAGACGGGTGCTAAAATAGCCCCGGCAGTGCGTAAAATTCAGCGAGCACCATTCACACAAAATAGATATATTTGTGTTCCACTGCACTGTTTTGAAATCATTTTCTGTGTGAACATGCACTATATGGGCGTCTTTGTCGGTTACATCAGGTCTCGCAGCTTTTTCATTGTTTCGTGCACGAGCCAGGGTTTTTATAGTTAACCAAAACCCTAAAAACCTTTTGTTACTTGAAATAAAAAAAATCCTTTAACTTAAAATAAGTTTTTATATTTTATTTATTTTATTTCAGCTAGTTGCCAAAGTAACATTTTTCATTTTCATGTAGTTTAACTTGATCTACTAAAACTGAAATAAAAATGATTAAAAACTATAGAGACATTTAAAAAAAAAACACACACAGCAAAAATCAATAGTCCTAAAACTTTAACTGAAAATAAAATGGAAAACGAATTAAACTAATTAAATACTAATTTTAAATATGAATAAAAACTATAATTGTATCTCAATGATGCCATGGTTTTTTAAAACGGCGTGTCAAGTTCAACTTTTTAAAATGTGTCTCGATTTATTCTGATATACATAATCCACATTCTGCTTGGTTGGTCTCTTGGTGAATTTCCTCCTATAAAGGCCTGTTCACACCAAGAATGATAACTAGAAAGATAACTATAAGGATAACTACTAGCATCCACAAAGCACAATATCATTCTGTTTATTATTAGCATGTGTTGCAGTTTTGTAGTAAATTCTCCACATCTTTAAAGCATGATGGATTCTGATTGGCTATCAATTTTTTTTTTTTTATCATTCATCAGTTGGAAAAAAATTGTTCTGAAAGTGATTTCGACAATATTATTTCTCTGTGCTGTTATCATTATAGTTGTGGTGTGGACAGCTATTCTTTTTTTATTTAGAATGATATTTAGAATTATATCTTTATCATTATTATTACAGTTATTGTCCTTATTGTGAACAAGTCTTAAAGGGTTAGTTCACTCAAAAATGAAAATTCTGTCATTAAGTACTCACCCTCATGTCGTTCCAAACCCGTAAGACTTTCGTTCATCTTCGGAACACAAATGAAGATCTTTTTGATGAAATCTGAGAGCTTTCTGTCCCTAGACAGCTACGCAACAAACTCTGACGCTTCAAAAAGTTCATAAAGAGATCGTATCCATATCCACAAATCCATTAGAATTGACTGGTTTAGTCAAAAATTTTCTGAAAAAACTCAATTGCTTTACATGATAAACAAATTAAATTTAGGCTTTTGTTCACATAAACATTGATCAGCAAACATCAACCGAACCTTCTTGACGCGCGAGAACAAACCTCATTGGTTTTTGCGGAAGCTCAAACGTGCTGCATAACACACGAGAATTAATGTAGTTGCGTAGCTGTCGATGGAGGGACAGAAAGCTCTCAAGATTTCAACAAAAAGATCTTCATTTGTGTTCCGAAGATGAACGAAAGTCTTACGGGTTTGGAATGACATGAGGGTGAGTAAATGATGACAGAATTTTCATTTTTGGGTGAACTAACCCTTTAAGTGTGTTGGAAATGGGGAAAATACAGAAATGATTAAATGGCTGAGCTAACCCTATATTTATCTGTCAAACAAATTACTGGCCACCATGCAAACAGCTCTAGGCTTTGTGCCAGGTCAGATCCATCCCCCTCTCCTCAGTGTATAGTCTGTCATTGCTCTAAAGATGGTAGTGTGATTGTTAGTCACGAATCGTGCCAGATACAGCGTTTGACATTTGAGCCTATTAAATCAAGAGAGGAGCATCTACTCGCCTTGAGATGATCCTTGATAAAGCATTCATTAAATTTGTTGTATTGCTTTTCCGGACTTTTTGTTATATCGTTTCCCTTCGAGGTTGTGTGCTGTAAGATTAAAGACCTTTAATGCATTTTTTTTTTTACATAGAAATGGATTAAGGCAAAGGTCTGATCAGTCCACCAATAGTAAATTAGACAGACAGGAATGATAAGGAACACAAGGTGAGCCCCAATCAACAACATAAAGGCTGCCTATCCATATGAGGATGATTTATCCTTCCAGGAAGAGGAAATTGGGCTCATTGTAGCGTGTGCAAATCCAGATTTATTCCCTCAATGAACCGGTGAGGTATAATGAAACACTCTGTGAAGTGATTAATATCTGCCCCCAAATGTCAGGTGTCAATCTCAGTTATTCAAGGTTAAAAACAACATTTTCTTTTGAGTGCAACACTTGCACGCTGCTTTCACTGTTTAATCACAGGTGTGTAAGCATGATTCATGCCTTTTGTCGCAATAACTCATGCCAGCATTTAAAAAAATTGTTATGTAATGGTTATGCAATGCTTAATTTTTATGTAATTCAGACACACTTGGTCCCGGCACATGCATTTTTTTTCTTCTAAGACAATTTGAAACTGTTGTCATATTTCTCTTTTATGCTTCAAACTGTTCATAATAAATAGGTTTCTATTTTATATTTCTGTTAAGCTTTTGTGCCAGAGTTATAAGAAACTTATAAGAAAATGCTAATTAGGACTAGTCTATATTGGATATTCACAATATATGATTGTAATATGATTGTAATATGGTTTTTATTTGGACGTAAAGTTAAAGGGGTCCTTGATTATGATTTTACTTTTTTTTTTTTACATTAGTTAGTGTGTAATATTGCTGTTTGAGCATAAATAACATCTGCAAAGTTACGACGCTCAAAGTTCAATGTAAGAGGAGATTTCCTTTGCAGAAATCGCTTTTTTTAAGGACTACAACAAACGGCTGGTAGAGACTACAACGAGCTTCTTCCCGGGTTGGTGATATCACGAACCCCAAAATTTACATAAGCCCTGCCCCCGAGAACACACAACAAAGGCCATATTGGGCTGCTTTAGAGAAGAGGAAGAGTTGTTGTAGTAGAGTGTTGTTACCATGCCGTCATTTTACACCAGACTGCTTCACAAACAAGGGTCAATTCAACACTGGATTTGCACAAAAGATTAACATGACGGCACATGCTAGTCAATGAGTTGAATCAACTCCACAGCAACTACATAAATTTATCCACTAACCGTTCAGAAACATCCAGTTTTATTCTAAAAGTTGTACCTTCTTCCTGAGTCTCTCCATTAGTGTCCGACTATGTAAGGCTGAACACCGTTACTGACAATCGTCATTTTGGCTGCGTGAGATTCTCCAGTTTTGTTGTTGTTGAGCAACCGAATCGTGAGCTGTTAAAGCTCCACCCTCTTCTGGAAAGCGGGCGGGAGCAGCAGCTCATTTGCATTTAAAGGGACACACACAGAAATGGTGTGTTTTTGCTCACACCCAAATAGAGGCAAATTTGACAAGCTATAATAAATGATCTGTGGGGAATTTTGAGCTGAAACCATCCATCCGTGCAACTGCTTAGAAACCATTCAAGCATACCTATGCAACAGCATAGCAACACCTTAGCAACCTCCTTGAAATACTCCATGCATAGATGTCTAGAGCCAGAGTTTGTCATGTGACTTTGACTCAGTGTCAGTGAGCAATGAGGCCCATGATTATAATGACAATATATGAGCTTTCCAATTAGAGCTCTATTTTTGCACTGGCAGAAGTGAGGTATTACATCCCTAATGTGTCATATTTTATTCAAGACCTATAACTTCTCTGATAGATACTTTCAGCAGAAATGTAGTTTAGCTTCAATTTGAGAGCGGATGCTATTAATCAGACATTTGACAAGGTGTAGTATATTTAGACAATTATATTCCAGTCCTGTTCTATTAACAAAGAGAACCTGGTCTTCATCAATCAAGGGTCCTTTCAGGTCTTCAGTGTTTAATAGCATTTTTGGTCTGAGTCTGTGTCATGTCTTGCTGTGTTTACAGTCTTGTTGTGACTGCCTGTTCCCTACTGTAGCTTCACTATGTGGTGCTAATGAAGGCCATTAACACATGCCACAGCAGCTAAACATACTTGAGACACACACACAAAGCCTTGACAAGCTTTACAGTCTCCATCTTGGAGATCTGTCTGAACTTATAAGAATGACCTTTGTATTACTGACAGGGCATTGGATCACATCTAGAGAGAATAATGTAATCGACTCCTGGTGGTGTTTTGTGGTATCTTTGAAGATCTGTACATTTTCAGATTTTACATTTTACATTTTCAGGCCACAATGTAGGAAAACGAGGGAATGAATTATTATATTGTGCACACAGTTGACTTTAAACGAGGGAATGAATTAGTAAAATGTGCTGACGTATTAGTAAGTTGTGGAAATGAATTGGTATTTTTTTCCAGCATGTCATGTGTGGCTTTCTGTACTATACAAATAAATCTAAAACTAATTTGAAAATTATTATTTTCATGTTTATACATCTAACATTATTACTCTAATGGTCGGTAGCAAAAAGATAAACTTCACAGTCAATATACTTTAAAGTTTTTTAGTATATTAATGCTTTAATGTAATAACTAACATGAACTAACCATGAGCAATACATTTGTTACTGTATTTTTAATCTTTGTTAATGTTAGTTAATAAAAATAGAGCAGTTCTTTGTTTGTTCATGTTAGTTCACGGTGCATTAACTAATGTTAACAAATTCAACTCTTGATTTTAATAATGTATTAGTAAATGCTGAAATTAACATTAACAAAGATTAATAAATGCTGTAGAAGTTCAGTTCATTATTAGTTTGTTAATTAATGTAGTTAAGAAATGTTAACTAATGAACTATATTGCAAAGTGTTACCATATATACATTATATCTGAATATATTTAAAAATGAAATTTATTTCTATGGTGGCAAAGCTGAATTTTTAGTATCATTACTCCAGTCTTCAGTGTCACATGATCCTTCAGAAATCATTCTAATAAGCTGATTTAGTGCTCAATTATGATCAATTATTGTTGGTGCACAATTATTAATGGTTCTTATTATTATGAATGTTGAAAAACATTTCTATATTTATAAAATAGTAAGTACCACTGAGTAACATATTCCTTTAATCTGTTAATCAGAAATAAATATAAAACTTTAATTAGTTTTTATTTTTAATGAACTACCTTCATCCTCAAATTTTAGTTAAGAAATTTCTCTAGTAGCATCTGTACTGAATGGACTCACACTGTGAGTAACAGGCGTGATGCTTCCATCAAATCCACTGAAGTGTAACCATCTGGCCGTAGCAGAGAGACTCACACACCTCAAATCACCCAGACTGGGAACTGCAGGAAATGAGCTCGCAGTCCGACTGATGGCTGACGTTTCATGAAAAAGTGCATGAACATTTCTGAATTCCTTTCATTCCATCAATGAATTATTGAATGTTCTCTTTCAGAGAATGATCAGGAGCCACTTTTTCTGGAATGTGTATGTCATTTACTTTTATATAGTGTCTTTTTAAGCACAAACCCCTTATAGAGTTCTTTGCTTAGAAGCACATTGGCTGTAATTAAACCCTCATTAAACCTTAAGATCGATTGACTTTGTCCTCTTATAGTAGTCCTTTGGTCAAAACCTTTACGTTTCAACCTGTGGCATATATGTATATAATTTAATAACATTTAATTTAAAATTTGTTTTGTAATTGGCCAGTTTTTAG
Source organism: Anabarilius grahami (assembly GCA_003731715.1). NCBI lineage: Eukaryota > Metazoa > Chordata > Actinopteri > Cypriniformes > Xenocyprididae > Anabarilius > Anabarilius grahami. The sequence continues at coordinate 598,690 of RJVU01058740.1, read as the reverse complement.
AAAGAGAGTGTAATATCAAATTCAGATTTTTTCCCCCCTCTAAAATTGTCAGTGGGCCTCTAGCTCTCCCTAGTGGACCCTGGGGATCAGTATTGGATTGACATGGGGGTGAATAAATGATTTTAATTTTTGGGTGAATTAACCCTTTAGGTTCAGCTGATCTTGACAAGATAAACAATTCTCAGTGTCAGCTCAAACATACTGCTCTACCTGTTGCTTTTCATGGTCACAGAACTTGAGTAGGTTGTGATGAGGGAATCATCTGTTTGAAAGCCATCCACTGGATTCAGACGTCATATTCGTGTGAACTTCATAATTGAGTGCTTTTACTGGGTAACCATAGCAATCCACTGTTGTTCTTACGCTAACATAAAAACCATTGCCAATTCAAAGCCTTAATGTATCACTTACACAAAATCAGGCTTTCATAGGGGGGAATTTACTAAGAATCAGTTGCACCTACAGATAGCCAGTTTTTTGTTGTTGTTGTTTGTTTTGTTTTAACATGATTTCTGCATTTTTTGTATCCTATTCACTCAAGGAATTGTGTGAATCAGGTAACGGAACAATTTTCATAGCACAATACTTAATGACTCACCAGCCAGATTCGCATAGAAAACAGGAAAAGCTCACACACCTTGCTTTAATATAATTTAATAATAATTATCTTAATATTGTGATGTTAACAGCACATCGTCAATTGTGGCAGGCTTAATTTGTATAGACAGAAAAATGCCTGGTGCAGCGATAAACCAGCAAACTGTAGATCTACAGTTAGTTAAGCAATATTAGAAGTTAATATTGAAATACATTTTAGACACATTTTTGGCAGTTTCTTTGTCTATTTTAGCTTTACCAATGTAATAGTTTGAAAATAGTTTTTCTCTCCGAACAACACATAATAGGGTGTTTCATTCCTGAATGAAGCATTTTTTAATGAATCGTTTGAGTGAATGAGTCAACTCAATCACTTGTTCCGTTTCTGAATGAATCAGTGTGTTTGAACAAATTGTTTGAGTGAATGATTCAATGACTCGCTTATAAAGACACTGGCTGCGTATGAAATCACAGTAATTACATAGCTACTGTTTCTGTATAGTATAAATGTGTGTAGCACGAATGTGATCCAGACGTACTACATTTGCCATGTTATCATTATCATGTGACAGTTTTTGCTGCTTTACTGCCACTCAAAACTCCTCTCCTGTGGCCTCATGGGATGGTAAAGTGTCTAATGTGAAAGGCTGTGTATATGTGAAATTGCATACTTTCTTAAGTAGGTTCTTATTTTGAATAATTTCTTACTTTGCGACCACTAAATTTACATATTCATTATATATATAATATATTGCGGTTCTTTAATATTTAATGTAGGCCTATGTTTCAATAAATACAAGTTTTTATGATGACAGCCACCATTTAGGCTAAATGTTTATATTTTAAAAAAAAACTAATTGGAGTTGAAACATAATTATGTAATTATAAAGTTAGTATTATAACTTTATTATTATAAAAACTCCCTTGTGTGGAGTGTTTGCTTACAAATCAGTTCATTTTACCCTTCAATATTATAGTTATGTAGCACCAACTGACTCCCTGTATAGTTCACAGCATTAGTCGAGAGATTTTTTTCCCTTGAGAAACTTTTCCATATACTGTACCTGATATATATATATATCCAAATTAATCAATATCGAATCGAATCGCAAGCTTGTGAATTGAAATTGAATCGAATCGAATCGTAAAATTTGTGTCAGTATCCAGACCTAGAAGTATGCAATTTCTGATGCAGCCATTCACTTGATTCGTTGATGAATGAATCATTTTTTGAACAAATCAGTTGAATGAATGATTGAATGACACTCATTGTTGCCACCTACTGGCATAACAATGTAACCTGCTGAAAGAGTCACTGAAAAAATGTCCGTTGTTGTTTTTTATTAAACAGCATAAGAAAAGTATTTAATTAATTTTTTTTAATAATAATAATAATAACAATTCTTCCACCAAGTAATACATTTAATTAGCCTAACATAAAGTCTCCAAGCAACATAGCAGCTTGGCACATTGATAATATGTGGCCACAGGTGTAGGTTTATAATGGCTTTGAACATGACTCAATCAGTCAGAGTTTAGAGAAACTATCCATTTTATAAATGAGGTTTTGCAGTATGTTTTTATCACCTGCAGGCTTCAGTACAGTTTTCCTGTGAGATGTCAAGCCATTGACCTCAGCTGCAAAAGCCCAGTCGGACACAGTTGTTTCTGCAGAAGAGAAGTAAAATTTTAATCGAGGCGATCACGGTCACACCTGCCACTCGGATGCAGCCACATAAATCCCTTGAACCACACACAAACACACACATCGATAACACTTGCACAAGTAGGCTATTCAGGATGGACCCATGTTTACATACTCAAATGTTCCGCTCCTCTGATCAGCGGTGTGCATCAGCATCCACTGAAGAGAAATTGTGGGCAATAACATTTGACATTATGGATGAATAGTTTTGCATGGAATTTTCAGAATGTATCTCTATGGCAACCAGTAAAACCCAATTTCACCGACACTGAATCATAAATTAGACCGTAATTGTCGTGTCCACCCGACTGCTCTCTCTCACCATATTTAGTCACACATGCTACCACATTCTCACGCTTTTCTCTGTCTTCTCTCTTTCACTTTCCTGTTTTTTTTTTCTTCCTTTGGTGTACTGCCACACAAACACACTTCATGTAGAATTAGAGGGGAATTCATAAAGAATGAAGTGTCCTTGTTGATAGCAACATTTATTTGAAAGCAATGTCTGCATTGTTTTAGCGCCTGTTTCAGTAAAGGAATTATGCAAATCGGGTAACGGTACAAATGGACCCTTAAAATCTATACTGAACACAATTTGCTTGCCAATTCCCAGTCTTGCAGTTCTAAGTGCACAATTGTAGAGGATACAGTAGACTGTCGCAGTATGCTGTACTTTACTGGGACTGTACAGCATTTATCCTCCACTCTATAATTCTGTAAAGCCTGACATATTAAATGAGAGTCAGCAAAATGTATGTATTTCAAACTGAATTGTCTATTGAACATTTAGACAAAATATATTGCATATGTGTTTTTATGCATCATATTCAATACATCACTCTCTAAAAAATGCGGGGTTAAAAACAAACCAAGTTGTGTTGAAAATGGACAAACCCAGCAATTGGGTTAAATGTTTACCCAACATGCTGGGCAGTTTTATTTAACCCAACTATTGTTTAAAAATGACTATATGGCTGGCTTATAATGAACCCAAAAAATCAGACACATAATTAGTAGAGGCAACAATATTAATCAAAAGGTGAGCATTTATTAATAAGCAATTTAATGTTTATTGTTTAATTATTATTCATTAAACTTATTAATAAATGTTCATGTATTTAACATATTAATAAATGTTAATTTCCAATATACTTTGGGTTCATTTTAGGCAAGCAATAGTCATTTTTAAACAACAGTTGAGTTAAATAAAACTACCCTGCAGATTAAGCAAACATTTAACCCAACCGCTGGGTTAAAACAACCCAGTCACTGGGTTTGTCCATTTTCAACCCAACTTGGGTTGTTTTTAACCCAGTATTTTTTAGAGTGCAGGATATTATGGTAATTTATTGATCACAACAAAAAATATCTTTCACTGTATTAATAAAAAAGCATTTTGATTGATTAAATAATTTTTTGTTAATAGAGGAACATTTAATTATGCTTTGTGGTTAGCAAAAACTAAAACTAAAGTCATGTTCTAAAGAAGTAATATAAATTATAATTGTACATCTTAAAATAAAAATTAAATATGCATAATAATATAAACATAATTGATACAAATAATATAAACAAAAATTTACCAAGAATCATTTTACAGTGAAAATCAGTGGTATTTTAATAATGATATAGCAGGATATATAGGTGTGTGTGTGTGTGTGTATATACACACACACATTCACTCACCTAAAGGATTATTAGGAACACTATACTAATTCTGTGTTTGACCCCCTTTCGCCTTCAGAACTGCCTTAATTCTACGTGGCATTGATTCAACAAGGTGCTGAAAGCATTCTTTAGAAATGTTGGCCCATATTGATAGGATAGCATCTTGCAGTTGATGGAGATTTGTGGGATGCACATCCAGGGCACGAAGCTCCCGTTCCACCACATCCCAAAGATGCTCTATTGGGTTGAGATCTGGTGACTGTGGGGGCCATTTTAGTACAGTGAACTCATTGTCATGTTCAAGAAACCAATTTGAAATGATTCGAGCTTTGTGACATGGTGCATTATCCTGCTGGAAGTAGCCATCAGAGGATGGGTACATGGTGGTCATAAAGGGATGGACATGGTCAGAAACAATGCTCAGGTAGGCCGTGGCATTTAAACGATGCCCAATTGGCACTAAGGGGCCTAAAGTGTGCCAAGAAAACATCCCCCACACCATTACACCACCACCACCAGCCTGCACAGTGGTAACAAGGCATGATGGATCCATGTTCTCATTCTGTTTACGCCAAATTCTGACTCTACCATCTGAATGTCTCAACAGAAATCGAGACTCATCAGACCAGGCAACATTTTTCCAGTCTTCAACTGTCCAATTTTGGTGAGCTCGTGCAAATTGTAGCCTCTTTTTCCTATTTGTAGTGGAGATGAGTGGTACCCGGTGGGGTCTTCTGCTGTTGTAGCCCATCCGCCTCAAGGTTGTGCGTGTTGTGGCTTCACAAATGCTTTGCTGCATACCTCGGTTGTAACGAGTGGTTATTTCAGTCAAAGTTGCTCTTCTATCAGCTTGAATCAGTCGGCCCATTCTCCTCTGACCTCTAGCATCAACAAGGCATTTTCGCCCACAGGACTGCCGCATACTGGATGTTTTTCCCTTTTCACACCATTCTTTGTAAACCCTAGAAATTGTTGTGCGTGAAAATCCCAGTAACTGAGCAGATTGTGAAATACTCAGACCGGCCCGTCTGGCTCCAACAGCCATGCCACGCTCAAAATTGCTTAAATCACCTTTCTTTCCCATTCTGACATTCAGTTTGGAGTTCAGGAGATTGTCTTGACCAGGAGCACACCCCTAAATGCATTGAAGCAACTGCCATGTGATTGGTTGATTAGATAATTGCATTAATGAGAAATTGAACAGGTGTTCCTAATAATCCTTTAGGTGAGTGTATATATATATATAATACAAATTAATAACATTTTCCACTCTAAATATATCTTAATTATATTTAAATTTTTCATTCATTTAATTTAGTGATGGTTGAAATAAACACACCTGATTTAGTATTTAATTTTGCATCTTGTTAAACTGGATGGTTGGTTTGTGATAAAAAAAAAACTGTGTGTGTGTGTTTGGATTAGGTATCCAAATACAAAATGTCCACACAAAGATAGTAATACCATAAATTTTGATTCAGAAATTTTGATGCATTTTTGGTACTCATGAGGTTTTTTGAAAGTTTTCTGTGAGGGTTGTGTTTTAGGGGTAAGGTTATGGTTAGGGGATAAAATATACAGTTTGTACAGCATAAAAATCATGTCTATGGAAAGTCCCCATAAAACCACATGCAAAAGTGATGCAATGGTTTAGTGAATTTGTCCCTCAGCTGTGTTTGTACTGATGGAGAAAAGGAAAGGTACTGCACAGTGAAACAAAATTTAGCTGAATTAATTTCTCCTATCTGGAGCTTCAGGCACACTGAATCTTGAGAGAGTGTCTGAAATAATTCTCTCTGAGATTAATGAAGTCCACATCGAAATGCCAGTGGAGGGTAATAATTAGAAACTTCAGCATGACAATTATGCATTCTAATTCTAATAGAACGTCAAATCGTCATATTTCTCCACCGGCAATGAGAAAACGAGCAGAAGTCTTGTTGGAGAGCTTTTAAATACCTTCTGATCACGGTTTGAATTATTGCCTTTAATTTTAACTTCTCACACAAGCTGTGTGAGTTGATGAGCTAAAAACTAATTTGGTGAAGGTACTTTCAAGAAAAACTGAGCTGAGTTATCACGGTACCAAAATGTCAATAATACTAGTGAAATTCAATTATTCCTTTTATTTTAAATGTTAAATATTAATATAAATAATATCAAAATAGATTTTAAATGTTAAATATTAATATAAATGTTAACAAAATGAATTTATTGCATGTAGCTTTCAAGTGTTTATCATTTAAATAAACATTCCTTTATCAAGTTTATAAAAAGGATATAAAATAAAGACCATTAATATAAAAGTACAATAAAAAAAATTAATTTATATTCTATTATATTATAAAAATAAAGTATCAATACGAGCCAATACAACCGATACTGTTAAAGGATTAGTTCACTTCAGAATTAAAATTTCCTGATAATTTACTATGTTATCCAAGATGTTTATGTTTTTCTTTCTTCAGTTGAAAGGAAATTATGGGTTTTGAGGAAAACATTCCAGGATTTTTCTCCATATAGTGGACTTCAACGGCTACCAACGGGTTGAAGGTCAAAATTGCAGTTTAAATGCAGCTTCAAAGGACTCTACACAATCCCAGCTGAGGAATAAGGGTGTTATCTAGCGAAACAATCGTCATTTTCTAAAAAAAAATGAAAATGTATATATTTTATAACCACAATTGCTCGTCTCGCACTGCTCTGCGATGCGCCATGCGTTACGTAATCACGTTGGAAAGGTCATACGTGACGTAGGCGGAAGTACCGATCAGTGTCTACAGAGCGAACGTTCAAAGACCAAGTCAAACGCCCTTTACAAAAAAAGGTAAAACAACCATGTCGGACGATTTTGAAGTTGGAGGAGAAAATGAGATGGAGTTTTTCGTCCTACCGCGGTACTTCCGCCTACGTCACGTGTGACCTTTCCAACGTGATTAAGTAATGCGTAGTGAAGTCCACAATATGGAGAAAAATCCTGGAAAGTTTTCCTCAAAAACCTTAATTTCTTTTCGACTGAAGAAAGAAAGCCATAAACATCTTGGATGACATGGGGGTGAGTAAATTATCCTTTAAAAGAATGGTATCTTTTTGCATTTAAAAGTACTAAAAGTACATTCAACATCTCTATAACTAATATTATCTGTAAGTGTGTTCATGAACATGGAAATGGTTCACAATCGTGGAAATGATTAATGTTTTACGTCAGTCTTCTGCTATGCAAATAATCTAGAGCATACTGTGTCTCCCTGCAGGTGACTCTGTGCACTCTATGATTGCGATGCAGCCTGGCTCTCAGGCCCTCAGGCACAGGTGGGGCTCAGTGAGGGGCCAAAGCCGAGGACTGGCTGGAAGGGACGTGCCCGTGGACAAAGATCCCAGAATTAGGTAAGAGTCCCCTGAAGTGACCAACTGCCACCAGACGTACATCGCTTGTGTGTTCCCTTTCTACCTCACGCTCAATCTGCCATGCCAACTCAACTTTACGCTTTTTGTGAGGACACCATATGTTACCTTTGGACAAGTGAAGACTCACTTAAGGCACATTACACACAACTTATTTGCTATATTTTCATAAAACTTACACAGTTACATGGAACTTATACATGCAATTTTGTTATCTGCACAGAATGACGTTTCATCTTGAATGCTATACGGATTACAGCGTGTCATATTACCCAGAAAAGTAATTACATCTTGAGACTTATTGCGTTTTTATGGATTGTGGGCGTTTGATGTGTACACAGCCACAGTTTCTCCATGGTGAAACATTTCAGGTCGCCATAGCAACTCAGAAGACCTCTTAACACCTGACGGATGCGCAGAATGTTGACATTCGTCAGGATTTTGTCAGTCTCTGAAAATGCACACATAGGGTTTAAAAAGCAATCTGACCACCTATTGGGGCAACATGGTGATTGGACTGAAGCCTCAAGCCATGAGGAAATCCTTCTTTATTAATCAGTATGCTATTATAAGGCAAAATAGTTTTTGTGTGATAGTTCACCCAAAAAGAAAATTTCTGTCATTAACTACTCACCTTTATGTCGTTCCAAACTCGGAAGACCTTCGTTCATCTTCGGAATCGGAACACAAATTAAGATATTTTAATCCTCCATTGAAAGCAAGGAAATTACCACATTCAGTGTACAGAAAAGTAGTGAAGACATCGTTAAAATAGTCAACGTGATTACAGTGGTTCAACCTTAATTTTCTGAAGTGACGAGAATACTTTTTGTGAGCAAAAACAAAACAAAAATATCGACTTTATTCAACTACATATCTCCCATGTCATTCTGCTACACTATTTTCTTTGCAGCGCTTCCTGGTTCTACGTCTGAACGGTGGCTCAGTATTGGCCAACGCTGTTCACGTGAGCAGCACGAGGCGTGCGTGTGATGTTGACGCAAGTGCCGGCCAATAATGAGCCGGCGTTCGGACGTAAACATGGAAACGCAGCACTGCTTAACAGACTGACAGGGAAACGGAAAAATTGTTGAAGTTTTTTTTTTTTTTTTGCGGACAAAAAGTATTCTCGTTGCTTATAAAGGTTGAACAACTGTAGTCACATTGACTATTTTAAGGATGTTTTTACTGCTTTTCTGGACATTGAATGTGGTAATTTCATAGCTTTCAATTGAGGATAAAAAAACCTCATCGGAAATATCTTAATTTGTGTTCCGAGGATGAACAAAGGTCTTACGGGTGTGGAACGACATGAAGGTGAGTAATTAATGACAGAAATTTCATTTTTGGGTGAACTAACACTTTAATGGAAATTTGCAAGGACATTTCTGAAGAAATGTTCAGGCGTTTGGGGTCAGTAAGTTTCTTATTTTAACCAAGGCTTTGTTCAAAAATACAGGAAAAAGGTAATATTATGAAATATTATTACAAATTAAAATAGCTGTTTTCTATTTTAATCTACTTTGAAATGTAATTTATTCCTGTAATGCAAAGCTGAACTTTCAGTAGCCATTACTCCAGTCTTCAGTGTCACATGATCCTTCAGAAATCATTCTAATGGACTCACTGAGTTTTTTATATTTTAATTTTTAAAATTTTTATACACATTTATAACACTATACTTTCTGTTATATTACCTTGGCAGTAAATTACAAAAAAACTAATTATTAAAATGGTTACTTTCTAATACAACGGCTGATGGAGTGATTTTGACTTCTTTCTCTCTTCTGACCAATGTAATCAATCACTCTATAATTTTTTCCGCTCTTTTGGAAAGACGTTGAAATGCTATCAAAGATTTTTTCTTTTGCTATTACAGCAAATGCAAATACAAAAATTATATTTGCTGTAGTCTCACATTCACAGCTATAGAAGTTTACCCAAATACGATGACTTCCACTTCGGAGAATCCCAGAAATGTCCAACAAAAGGGTCCATATGCTGATTTGGTGTTCAAGAAACATCTTCGTATTATTATTGTTTTTGTATTGTTATCACTGTATATATATATACATACATTCATATTTTTGTGGAAACTATGATACTTTTTTCAGTATTTTTTTTTTTTTTGATGAATAGGAACAGCAGAATTCAAAAGAACAGCATTTAATTGAAATATAATTATAGCATAAATGTTTTTACTGTCACTTTTGATCAATTTAATGCATCCTTGCTAAATTAAAGTATTAATTCAACAGTCTGCTGTTAATCCCATACTTGTAGAAAAGGAGGAATCATGAAATTAGTCTAATGACACACTCTTTATGATAATTTAATGACCAAGTAAAAAGAATGTTATAATCATATTGGTTATTTTTTTATTTATTAATGTATAGTAAGCAAAATCATAGTAAAACATTGTGAATATTCAATAAATTGCCTTGTCCTGTACTGTGTCTATAATTATAATAATAATAATAATAATAACATAAATTTGCACTCAACCTTAGATTCTTAGGATTTGTTCATCTCTTCTTTGACAATTTTTTTCATGTATACCAAATGATTTCAGAGAAGGCCCGATTGCTGATGCGGGACACAGGACCAGCTCAAAGTCACGGTCCTCATCTCGTTAGAACATTAATCATGCAGCGAGATGAAAACTGGCCAGAGCTCAAGTGTGAACCGCCTCTGTTTGCATGTTTCTATCTGCCTATAGAGAAAATCTCTGTATGAGTCACTGAAATGACTTAAATTACCATTGCAAATGCGAGAGCTTAAAAATCATAATAATAGGCGACGTTAAGCACTCCAGAAGCAAAGGACAGATACATTCATAAACCGTTTTCATAATAGTGGATATAACAGCCCAAGAAAGTGAATCCTGCTCAGTGTGCCTACACAGATAATTTAATTGTCTATTAGGGAAATGGCTGCAAGTAATGACACATCATTACAGACATTAGTGTTACTGATCTTCCAGGCTTTGCAAGAATTCAAGTTTTGTGTTCAGACAGAAACAGAGAAATAGAGAGCATGGGTAAAGAGTTGCTCTTCCGCTTTGTTCGTGGTCTGTCTAAAGTCAGACTGCTGTGGTACTGGCAGAATCACATTACAACCATGCTAATTAAAGTCAGTACAGGCTAAATTAGCCGAGCTGCGCTTGAGTGGCCTCAGAACTGACCGTTCCCCTGTGCACTGGATAACCTCACAACGCACTACTGCTAATATAGGACAAATTGAGAGGTTGTGAAAGACTATCCTAAATTACCCATGCTGCATTAGGTCCCTGCACATTGTGGTGTGTGCATGACCTAATGGTCTGCATGACATCATCCCTTCGGGTGACATCATTATAGTTTGAGATGCCTCT
>RJVU01058740.1:560155-578923 GCA_003731715.1 Anabarilius grahami | reverse complement strand
ATAATCATAACCTTGAGGGCTAGACTCATTTAAAGTAATGTAATCGTCCGGTTTTAGCCAGGTTTCTGTCAAACACAGCTCATCTAGATTATTGTCTGTGATAATACGTTTACAATAAGTGCTTTTGAAGAAAGTGATCTAATATTTAACAACCCAAGCTTTATCATTTGTTTATCATTATTATCTCTATTTTTTATTTGTTGAACATCAATTAAATTTTTACCATTAAATGGGTTTGGAAGTTTTTTGTTTTTTCTAATTCGGGGTACAGACACAGTCTCTATGTGATAATATCTAGGTGCGAGAGTTTCTATGTGTTGGGAATTATCTGACTTCTGTAACGTGAGGCAGCTAGCAGACGGTCGGTTTAGCCAGTCTGTCTGCTGCTTTTTCCTGACCATGGGCCCCAGTTTGTCATGTTTTAGTTCTAAGACTATGTGCCATATTACTAGAGAGAAGAGCAGCACCATCCCGAGAGGGATGAAAACCATCTCTTTTCAACAGGTCTGGTCTGCCCCAAAAACTTTTACAATTGTCTATGAAACCTATATTATTCTGCGGACACCACTTTGACAGCCAGCCATTGAGTGATGATAATCTGCTAACTATCTCATCACTCCTACGAACAGGAAGGGGACCAGAGCAAATGACTTCTCCTGACATTGTACTTGCGAGTTCACACACCTCTTTAATGTTAATTTTAGTGATCTCCGACTGGCGAAGTCGAACATCATTTGTGCCGACGTGAATAATAATTTTAGAGTATTTACGATTAGCATTAGCCAGCACTTTTAAATTTGCTTTGATGTCAGGTGCTCTGGCTCCCGGCAAACATGTGACTATGGTGGCTGGTGTCTCTATTTTCACGTTCCGTGTAATAGAATCGCCAATAACTAGGGCACTTTCAACAGGATTCTCAGTGGGTGCGTCACTGAGTGGGGAGAACCTGTTTGATGTTCTTATTGGAACGGAAGAGTGGTGTTTTCCGCGGCTAGGCCGCCTCACCGTTACCCAAGTGCCCTGCTGCGCGGGCTCTACAGCCGGAACCGAACAATGTACAGAGTTCACTAAGCTAGTCGCATCCAAAACAGTATCTGAAGCCCCTGCATTCTTACTATCCTCGATTAAAGTTTGGATGCGTGTCTCTAATTCTGAGATTCTCTCTGTCAGCCTGACTATTTCCCTACATTTATGACATGTAAATCCCTCGTCGCTGACAGAGATCTATACTGAACATGTGACAAACTGAACACGAAATAACACTGGGTAAGGATGACATTACTCACCGTGTTTGTAGACTGATCCGAGTTACCACAGCTGTTTGATGAACGCGTTGAAAAAGGAGCATGCGAGACTGATGACAAAACAAGCTAGCGAGATGCAAACGCGTTGTAACAGCGATTTAGATTCAAAGATTACAAGCTACCAACGTCAGTTTAATGTGGTAGGCAATAATAATAATATAAGCAACAATGAATAAAAGTAAGAGATTCAATAAAAGTAAGAGAAAACAAAGCTATACGGAGACGCAAAACACCAGCAGCGAGGCAGAGGCATTACTAGCTGGTTGTCCTGCTTCCTCAATAAACAAGCTACAATTGATCCAAAATGCAGCGAGTTCTTACTAGGTCAAGAAAATATGATCATATAACACCAATTTTATCATCTCTACACTGGTTACCCATTAAGTTCTGTATCGATTATAAAGTATTGCTAATGACCTATAAGGCTCTAAATGGTTTAGCTCATGTGTACTTAACCGATCTTCTATCACCCTACAATCCTTCACGCTCTTTAAGATCACAAAACTCTGGACTTCTGGTTGTACCTAGGATATCTAAGTCCACTAAAAGAGGGAGAGCGTTTTCACATTCGGCTCCAAAACTCTGGAATAGCCTTCCTGATAATGTTCGGGGCTCAGACTCGCTCACCCAGTTTAAATCTAGATTAAAGACGCATCTTTTTAGCCAAGCGTTCACATTGTGCATCTCTTATCAGATCAATTGCACATGACTGTCATTGCTTTATGTTATGAACAGCAGCTAGGCTAATTATTCTCCATTTGCTTTTTTGTTTTACCTTGGGACGCCCGTCTACACTAGAGAGTACATCAGCTTCAGTTTGGATCCAGCCTCTTAAGAAGACCTCAGATGACCAACACCTGTGAAGAGACGGTGGCAACTCCTGCAAGGACTTAAGAAGACACAACATCTGGATCAACATGCACATTCCCAAAATTCTATATATTCTAATTATTGTTAAAATGTAATACATTTTTCCAGGAGCTCATTGCGTCTACCTTCAATTAAATTGCTAACAGTGACTGTAAATTAATTGCCTAAATTATTACATTATTAGCTAATTGCATTCTCTAAATTGTAATGTTGACATGCATTCTCTGTAAAGCTGCTTTGAAACGATATGTATTGTGAAAAGCGCTATACAAATAAATATGAATTGAATTGAATAGTTTGAACAGGAGTGGTGCAAGTATTGAACCTTGAGGGACTCTGCATGTCATGGATGTCCACTCAGACTTATGGTCACCGATACTCACATAACCTCTCCCTTCTAAGTATGACCTGAACCATTTAAGGACCATCCCAGAACACCCGACCCAGTTTTCCAGCCTATCAAGATGCATGTTGTGATCAACAGTGTCAGAGGTCGAGTAGTACCAGCATATAGATATTTTACCTTTATCGGTGTAAAGCAATGATTAAAACAATGAACCAATGACAGCCTAACACATGAGAACAAGGGAATCGCATGACAACAGGCAGCACATGGCAAATGTGGAAACAAAGTGTAAGGAACCCCCCATCGGCCCAAAAACGGAATCCGACGGCCTGGGCGAAGGTTAACGCGTGTATGTCTTTTCAGTGCCCCTGTGAAGTTCACTTAATTCACTCGTTTAATCGGACTCCAATTTCAAATGATTATTACCCTTAGGTTGTGTTTCCAATTAGAAGTTAATAATTTGTTATGTATTAATTTAGGTATTTGATTATTCTGGGTATCTTATATTTTCAATTATTCGTTCATTACGGACCCATCATCTCTCAGAGAATTCGCATCGGCCGACTGCGTTCTCACAACATAAATTCGCCAGTTTATGATTCTTAGTCTGAGGGTGCAGAGTTTACTAATGCATTTGAGTCAAACTGCCACATGCTTGTTCATACAAAAATACAGTTTTCTTAGTCACGATACTGCAACTTGCTAATTCAACAACAGAAAAATGTTTCATGGGGCTCTCTAGTTTGACCTGTCCTGACGCAGATTTATGGAAATAACGGACTCCAATAATCTATTAATCATAATGATTTCAGAAAAATCCAGTGTAAATCAAATATAACATTTTATTTGTCAAGTAAAAATGTATCATGCCAATTACATAGTTGGACAATTAGAAGCCAATTCAGAAATAATAAATGCATAACATCAATTGAAATGCACATACACACAGTGGTGGATTAGTGTTTTTAAGACACTTCCCATCACTGCATGGGGGCTTCTGAAGATCCCCCATGACTGCTTTGCACTTTACATTATATACCAAGACCAGAACAAAAGGGTTGTAAATTTTTACTTACCAACACCTGTTTTGGGGGGAGAGAAGTGGGTTTTTCAACACCAAAAAGGAGGACAGAATTCTCCTTAGTTTTCAATCATCTTCATAATACAGTGACTGCTGTGAAATTGAGACCATTTTACTAATCGCACTAGATTAGTAAAATCAAAATGATACCAAACATGATAGGAAAAAACAATAGATACACAAGTTACATTATACATAGAATATGCTTCCTGGAGAACTTTCAGTGACTTGAGTCACTATGGCGGTCAAACTTGAAATTAATTCGCAAATCACATGCGTGCCGAACCGTGGGTCCTATTATGGACCAATTATGCAAAATTCACTTTTAGAAGTTGTTTGAACACAGATGTTTGTCCAAAGTGTGTGTAAATAACCAGCCTGTAATGGTAAAAATCCACACAATACTTTTTTTTTATAATCCCCATTTATCATTTTTAATCTTTCAATCAATTTATCATTTTCATTTTTTCAGAACATGCTGGGGGTTTTTTATATTTGTTTACTGTTAGTTGTAAAGAGTGTTTTTGTTTAATTCGCTGTGTATGTTGATGATAATACAAGGGAGAGAGAGTTTATAGATAAAAGACTTTAATATGCACTTCTTGTACTGTTTTATTCAGCTCAGATTTTCTGGAGTAAAAACATTCGCTTCAAGTTTTGTGTGATGTACAAGAATAAACTTCATAAAACTCATCGGTAAAGTTTTGGCCATCATTCAGACGGGGTCCCCTACAACAGGATTGTTCTGTCACTGGAGCTCAGAGCATCAGCTCTTGAAGCTCCGCCCTCTTAGGCCGGGAGCAACAGCTCATTTGCATTTAAAGGGACACATACTAAAATGGCACATTTTTCCTCAATCCCAAAAAGTGGCAATTTTAACATGTTGTAAAAAATTATCTGTGGGGTATTTTGACCTAAAACATAACATACACATTCTGAGGACATCAGAGGATTATTTTACACTCTTAAAAAGCGGCATAATAGGTCCCCTTTAAACAATAAGACTTACTGTGTTTTGCAATATAACATGATTCGTTTTTTGTCGATGAATGTATCCATCCAAACAGTTGCTCACCTGTCTAATAAAACACATAATATATTAAAGCGTCTTTGGTGTTTTCATGGTTTCTACAAATAAAACCGGAAACTGAGGGTAGCGTAGGTATGATGTCATTGATAAGAGATGCATGGACATGTCCCGAGTCCTGGTAAAAAATTGCTTAGTTCTCTGGATTTAAACATTCTTGGAAGGATTTGGTATAATGTAAGTACACAGAATATATAATATTGTTCTAGTGCAGTGGTCTCAAACTCAGTTCCTGGAGGGCCACAGCTCTGCACAGTTTTGCTCCAACTCTAATCAAACACACCTGCTCCAGCTAATCAAGGTCTTCAGGATTACTAGAAACTTTCAAACCTGTGTGAGTTGGAGCTGGTTGGAGCTAAACTGTGCAGAGCTGTGGTTTTTGGATATTTTAATCCAAACATTTTACATATTGTGCCTTTAAGCACCTTGTAAGAACCCTGTTAATTCTGCTTAGTAACCCTTTGGGAAGCAGAGCGAGGTACGCAGTGTTATTTGTTTTGTTTATTGACTGTTTACAGATTACAGCAGCGGTTCTCAACTTTTTTTCCCAGCTGGCCACACTACAGACGGGTTTCTTGTATACAAACAATACTGGATGCACGCATTCAGGGGGCAAAACCGCTAAGGAGTCTTATGCCGAAAAAACGCTTAACGTGGCTTAATGTACTAAGACAGTGATATTAACAGACCAAACTCAGTAAACATCATACTAATAAACCATACTATATACAAAAAAGCAGTTGAGCCCAGAATTTGAACGCAACGCGTTTAATTTCACGTTAAGCATTTTCCTCCCATGGAAAATGCTTAACATGGCTTAATGTACTAAGACGGTGATATTAAAAGACCGAACTCTGTAAACCTCATACTAATAAACCATACTATGTACAGCAAAGCAGATGAGCCCAGAGTATGAACGCAATTAATTTAATTACACGTTGTGTTTTCTTCCCATAGAAAACCGTTATAAAGAAAAAGCCTAACGTCGCTTAATGTAGCCTACTGTGATATTACAAGATCAAATTCTGCACAATCCATTTTTCTGTATAGTATGCTTTATTAGTTTGGTCATTTAATGTCACTGTCTTAGTACATTAAGCCACGTTAAGAGTTTTCTTTATGGGAGGAAAATGCTTAATTAAATGTGTTGTGTTCATATTATGGGCTCACCTGCTTTTCTGTACATAGTATGCTTTATTAGTATGGTGTTTACTAAGTTTGGTTTGTTAACACTGACTTAGGTAAATTAAGCCACGTTAAGCTTTTTCACGTTAAACGTTTTGAACGTCCCATTATGGGGAGTTCTACATGCACCTCACGGGAGGTAACAGTCATTAAAGGATTAGTTCACTTCTGAATGAAAATTCTCTGATAATTTACTCAGTCCATTGAAGTCCACTATAAGGAGAATAATCCTTGTCCCAAAATTTGGTGGCCCAAAATGAAGGCCACCGCGAGGCCCAGACGGCCCAAGAGGATGGCCGCTGCCTCACCGGAGCCCCCGATTAAGTCGGCCATGGCGGGTCTGGGGCCTTGGCAGGACATGGCGGGTCTGGGGCCTTGGCAGGACATGGCGGGTCTGGGGCCTTGGCAGACACCGAAACCCCGCCCATGAGTACCCCACCCACCTTCATTTTGGGCGGTTTGGGCTTGGGATCAGACAGGACCACTGGAGTGGCAGGTGGAGGAAATCGCCGGCTGGTGAGCTGGCCAGGCCACCTGTGTTTCTGAGGGAGCTGGACGAGAAAAATACGATCTCTTTTGAACCTCTTCAACTTCGAACTTAGAATCATTTAGAAAGAGAATCAGATTAATAGACTCGACTAGGGAGAAGAGACATTCAGGTTCAATATACTGGATCGTATCCTCGTCCAGACCCCTCAGAAAACAGGTGTTAAGAATGGCATCTGGCCAGCTCACCTTGAAAGACAGCTCTGCGAATTCCTCCACATACTTCTCCAGTGGGCGGCCGTCCTGCCTGAAAGTCCAGAGACAGTCCTCCACTGAGAGCTTGTGCTGGCAGTTCTTTGGGGGCACAGGAACTAGGAAGTACCCATATTGCAGTAGAAGTCCAACCGGTACGGTCTGATCTTCTGTTACGTGTGTGGTTGCTGCAGAGACGAGGCAAACACGGACTTCCACAATAAAGTGTATTTTAATCAACGAAGGAGTAAAGATACAACAAACACACATAAACTAACAATAGATCAGACAAGGAGTGCAGGGAGTGAGTCCATTATAAAGGGTGTGCAGATGATCAAGTCCAGGTGCAGGTGATGAGTGATGATGGGGAGATGACGAGGAAGTGAGTGCAGGTGATGAAACGAGGATGATGGGTAATAGAGTCTGGGAACGGAGGGAACTGTGACCACAAAATCTGTTCTGCCAAATTATTTATCACCATTAATGAACCCCACAAAGAATATTATATAGTTTTTAAAGAGTTTGGAGGTGCATGCAATTCTAGTTATAACATTAGTCATCAGGGCCTGTATGTATAAAGCCGCTCAGAGTAAAATTTTAGTCTTAAATGTGTCAAAATTCTAAGAATGATGTAATTTTACTCTTATTCTTAGACTTAAGAATAAGTATGATTCATAAATGTTCCTAAGTGTCAAGACTAAGTCTTAGCTCCTAAATTATTTAGGAGAGCTGGAGAGGTCTCCTAACCTAGTTAAGAGTAACAAGATGGCAGCAAAGAAGAGGAGACATGAAGATATGAAGTATTGGAGTTATATGATGACATGGAGTTGATAAAATGATATAAACTTGATTGTCAATTCTTTTTGTAACTGACCTAATAAGAAATGTAATAACTTTAAATAAATGTAATAAATGTATTAAATATTACTTAATAATTAATAGGTTTAATACATTTTAATACATTTAATGACTTTAAATAAACTTTTTATAACTTTAAATGTAACAACTTCTCCCACTCTACAAATCAATGCTCTGACTGTAGAAATTAAATAGTAATTACCTTTTTTGTAACTGGAAAAATGCAGCAGTGCACCAGTGATGACTTGGACCCATCAGTCCACAGTGAGCAGGCTCTTAAAAAGTACTATTGCTAAACTTACCACACCAAACAGTGGCCAAAATTGATGTGCAAAGGTTTTTATTTTATTTTTATTATGACCGTTCAATTTTGCTTAAACCATCAAAATATGAGGAAAATATTTTTATGTTTATATTATTTAAATGTTTTAAAATATGAGGGAAGAATAAAACACTAAACTAAGCAAAGGTATTTATCTGACACTTTTTGGCAAAAACAAAAAAGAAAGGGAAAACTACAGCTACAGGTTTCAGAAAAACAAAAAAGCTCAGAAAAAAGCACACATTGACAACATAATCAGTTTTTAATATTTCATTGGTTCTCTCTCGTTTTTGCATGTTCATAATTTCTTTGCATGACACTCTGGCCAAAAATAATTTGAAATAATTTGAAATTTCATTTCATTATCACACATATGTGATAATCTCCAAGCACAGCTACACAATATGCTTACATCTTTTAACACATTTTTAAAAATATTTGAATTAAGGTTGAAGATGTCCATTTTCATATGGCTGGACATCACATTTGGCCACTATTCTATGGCAGTTCATTGACTTTCCAACTGACCATCAAACCATGCGGCAAAAGCAGGCCACATTTATGTTGATAGTGGGCTTCCCTGGAGTTGTTGGAGCCGTTGATGGAACTCGTGTTCACATCATCGCTCCAATTGTAAACGAGGAGACATATAGCTATAGCAAAAGAAAAAGATTCCACACCATCAATACTAATTTGTGATAATTTTGCACAATGCAAAACTATTTAAAAAAATTAATTAAAATATAGCTGCAAGCAGCAATGACGGGCCCAAGCTCAGTGGCACCGCCAACCCGGTGGCTTCAGGGCAACTGTGCACGGTGGGCAAGAGGCATTTAAATCATAAAACAGTTGGTGCCCATATAATCACAAACCACAACAGCCACATCCATGAGATCGTTTAAATTTAGATGAATTTCATGTCATAGAATGTCATATGTCAATTTCAAATGAGTGCAGAATATCATCCTAATCTGCCATGTCTGTGTTTTGCTCAGACAACCTCTATAAAATTCCAGAGCAAATGACATACTATTCAAAAGTAATCTGGGAAATATAATCCAGTCTTAATGCAAATGTCTGTGATTTCTGATGTTGTACTATCCTAACACTTCTCTTCATGAGTTTTTTTTACCTCCCTGAGCTGTCGTTTGTGCACCAATCTTATGCACCAAAAGCATGCTTTTAATTAATTTCAATATGTGTGGTATACGATAAAAACATAAAATTATAAAATTAATAAATAGAGCCAAATCACAGAACAGTCTCAGGTAATAGTAAGGTACATGTCTAGATTTTTCTGCTTATCTGCTTGTTTATTTTAAACAGACACTTTTATAAAATCATGTGAAATTTACTTAAATTAATTTAAAGACATATGTGCCATACATGATGTTCGCAAACACAGCACATGACTTTCTGTAACGCCCATGTCTAGAAAACACACTCTCCTCTGTAAAAAAAAAAGAAAAAAAAAGATGTTCATCTTGTATGAATCAGTACATGAAATCACAGGTGTGGGGTAACAATAATTTTAACTCAAACAATATTTATAAAACTAGTCCAGTCCGAATAGTGATATAGTGTCACGGTTCAATTTCCAATGAGTGTGAAGTTATCATTTGCAGTTCAAAATTTGTATAAGTTTATCAATAAATGGGTAATCAGTAAAACGGTTAAAAGACCACAACATTGTAAAGCACACATACACACACAGACAGACAGAAAGAATNTGAGGGAGTGAGGGGGGAGGGGGAGAGGGAGGGAGGACAGAGAAAGGGAGAGAGAGTGTGAAAAATCCACATTCACACCAAAATAGCTGACTTCCTGTTGGTTGGAGCTAATGACTGTAAATTAGAAAGTTGTCCGGTTTAATGTGTACTGAGTTGAATGTATGTTAAACTAACCCCCCACTTTTGTCAAAAGGTGGCGCTATAGAGGCCCTCCTCCCCGCCCATTTCTAAGGCTTTGCCCATCTCTAATGGATGACAATCCTGACGTGTGTCGAGTTTCATGCAATTTGAAGCATGCTAAGTCTCAAAAGCATCCAAAACAAATATTGAAGTTTGATCTGTTGCTATGGTAACAGTGTTGGAAAAATATTTTCACAGGTTTACATTCGCCATGTCTTGACATTATTTTAATGAAGTTTGAAGCAAGTCGGGTAAAAATAAGAGGGTGATCTCAAAGCATTTTGAAAGTGACACACTTCCTGTTGCCGGTTGGTGGCGCTATAACTTTGACTCACAATAGTCACATCCATGTGATCGGCCTCCTACAATGAACACACAGTTGAAGTTCCATAAAAATCAATCAATGTATGCAGAAGTTATAACACACTTCTTGTTTCCCTTATCTTGCTATAAATTTGTTGCCTCGCCACAGCCAAACCGTTTGAGATATCAAAAATCCGCTAGCAATTTTACATCCTCAATGTCTTGACTTCATGTTGACCGAGTTTGGTGGTGATCGGATTAATCGCCTAGGAGGAGTATATCAAATTCCAGAGCATGCTTTTTCAAACAACTCATAATAGCTGACTTCCTGTTGAGCCGGCCTGTTAGGCCCCATGAAGTCTATGTGTACCGAGTTTCATACTAATACATGCAAGCGTGTTTGATATACGGACCATACTCGGGTCCCAGCCTCTGTGGCATCCTAATGGTGGCAGATTCCAATGTGTGTGCCAATTTTCAAGAGTTTTTGAGCACGTTAAGGTGCCCAAAAATCCCCGAATGGTTAAAAAAAAAAAATTCTCCTTAGAAAAACAATAGGGCCCTGCGCCTTAGTGGCTTTGGCCCTAAATATTAAAACGTTTCAGTGTTTTTTTTAAATGATTTCTTTTATAATAACTTTAAATTATTGGTGCTGTGCTGCTGTGACTTCAACCTTGCAGCCAGGCTCACTATTGGCTGATTCAGAGGTTGAAGGCGGCCATTTTGAGTTGACATCATTGTAGTCCTTAGTTCACAACACATAAGTCAGCACTTAAGAATCAGTCTTATACTTTACTAAAAGTTGCTTTTAGCTTCTTTATAAAAGTCTCCTACTCTTAGAAAAGTCCTACTCTTTACTAAGAATTTTTTGACACTTAAGTCAAAACTTAAGACTATTCTTAAGAGCATTTCTGAGAAGTTTTATACATATGGGCCCAGGTCTCGAATGAAATTGTCCAACTAAGTTTGCTAATCATAAAACAGGCATGAAAACGGGTCAGGGGTGAAAAAGGTGAGAAGGATATTACCCCTCTAGGGGGGTCCGGGGGCATGTTCCCCCGGAAGAAAAATTTAAATATTCCATATTTTAATGCATTTTGAGATGCTTTTTCTGCCAACCTGGCGAGAGCTGGAGAAACTTAACTTCAGCCATGAGTCAAAAATTATTATGGCCTCCTTACTAAGTATTATGAAGGGGGATCGAGCGGGAATCTTTATTGGTGTCGATTTTCAGTCTCTTGATAGGCTTTACGCATCTGTCAATCCCCACTTGCTATTTGGGGGAAGAACCTAGCGCTATGATTGGTCGAACTCTTCTTCTTTTGCGGTTGCTTGATTTGAGGACTGCGCGTGCACAGAGGCGTCACCAGGTTTTTGCGTAGTTTAGTGACAAATCGTACCAGCGTACTTTGAAGTCAAAATGCGTATCCGCTACGCAAATTGCGTACAGGTTGGCAGGTCTGCTTATTGATAGAACGGTGGACCACTTTACCTTCTGCCTTGTCAGTCCCCTCACCTCAAAATCTACCTCCTCAAAAACGGTAGCGTTAGCTTATAATTTTCCACCAGAGCTTTAGCTAGCTGGCTAACGTTGCGTTCTCTCCTGCTGTGTTCAATGACTCAATTCATCAAGCTGTAGCTAACGTTATCTAAGTCTATGTCAACAGAGCTCCTGGGTAACTTAACTTAGATATACCAGAAAACATTACAATTATTGAAACCATCACTCACCAAATTCAGTCAGGTAAATCGCCGAGGCCAGGCGTGCTTTCAGCTTCTGATGGCGGTCTGCACTGGTGATGCAAGGCCCTTGGTGTTAATATTTCCATGCACTCGCGCTCCCTTCTGGCACGCGCACCTGTTCGCAGTTCACTGAATATGAATCCCCCCCCCCCAAAAAAAATTTCTCATCGAATCTACACGATTCACGTAGGTCACCGATTTTGGTTTCAAAACGGCGAATTTCGCCGAAAGGTGAGGGATTTTCATGTATGATAAAAACCTGACATAGCTACCCTATGAATTTATGAACTTGCCTGATTTTGTTGGTTGTTGAGCCTTTCTATCCTAAATGTTTACGACAAGGCTACGTCACGATCCGCAACATTTGAAAGAAAATTGATACTGTAAACAAACTGTACAAGACATGAGATATGTGACAGCTAGCTAGGTGTGTGACAGTGAGGAAATGGCTAACATCGATTACTTTGGAAGCCTTGGTAGCGCGGGCTCTGACGATTATATTCAGAAATTAATTCTCAGTAATGGTGAGACATTGCCCCCTAGTTGCTCGTGCATCTCTGTGATGACGTTGCACAGAAACCCGTCTGTGGTCCAAGTGCAAGTCTCACGGAGAAGGTGCTCACTGCAGAGCAAATGGGTGGAGCTTCTGTTAGCTCCCCCTCGCTGGACATCTACCAAAGGGGAGCAAATGTACAACCACACCCTAATCCTACCCACAACTCTATCTCTCCACCCCACTGGACGTCCAGAGAAGAGGAGAGTTCTATCCCTCCACCCCACTGGACGTCCAGAGAGGAGGAGCTGGCCATCATAGACTGCATTGAGTACTACTTGGTCTCACGGCCGCACATCATTTACATATGTCACCAATGAAAACCAATCAGATTTAATGTTATGGTATTAGCAGATAATATTATTATACCTAGATGATGCACACACAGAAGAGGTGGTGTTTTCTGGTGGCACATACTGTATTTTATTTCTGTCACACTCTGCAAATCAAAAAATGCTATAAGAAATTTGTTTTTGTTTCACAATGTGACTTCATATCAAAGTGAAACTCTCATTCAATAAACTCACATAACACAATCCCGACATACATTATGTCACAGAAAATGAAAATGTATTCTACCAAATAAAAAAAAACTTACTGACATTAGGATTACAGTAATCAGATAATAATGCTCAATGAACATTCACAAAATGTATACAAACACTAAGTATTTAACTCTGGATGTAAATTCTCTTCAACAGCATCGTAACAGTCACCAAACAATGACAGAATGTTATATAGGCCACAAACACCTTAATAAGCAAATGTTACTCAACTGTTTTTACAAACAACATTGAGCGTATTGTGATTACAACATCTGACGATATCAAGCATTCTGTCACATTGCAATCCCTCGCGCAGCATCTGCGCCGGTGCGGTAATTTTTTTTTTATCGATTTAAGAATACATAAAACAAACACATCGAATTCACGTCTTTTGACATTGTAAGTTTTGCATATGCCAAGTACTTTACTACAGAGCAAACAAAGGTTGTCCATCTCGCTCATTGACAGCAAACTGATTCATTCTTCTTACCTTCGCTGCTGATGCTACGACTCTTCTTGTTTGCAATGTGTTCCTTCATTGGTATGTTCCTCATTTCGTTCTCCTCTAACAAATTTGCCCATTTTGATCCCTAAATTTACAAAAATAATGGCTACTATTGGAATTCTGCCAAAGCACGCACTTTTAAGTGTTCGTTAAAGTCCCCTTGAAATCAAAATTGAAGTTTTTTAGCTTTTAGTATGAATATGTTAGCCTTAAGGTTATGAATAAGCTGGTGTGTTCCAAAACAATGACAAAATTCGCATTTAGGCGATATAAGCATTCAAATCTTACAGTCTCTCACTTCCGCTAAAATGGATCACGGATTTTCATGACATCACATCGCACTTCAGTTTCTCGTCAAATATTCGGTCCAATCAAATGCTCTCTAGAATCTGAAGTCCCGCCCCCTCCTACACTCTTACAGACGCTAAAGCCTCGGCTGAAATCGGTCATTTGCTCACACATTTACTAGTTTCTACATGGTGAATGGCACATAGTGCACTATATAGAGAATAGGGAATGATTCAGACAGTGTAAATATGCTTTCCTTTGAGTAAATGAAGTCTGTTTTCGCGTTAATGTCACATGAACCGCCGCAATGCAAGTAGTCTGCTCTGGTCCAGAGACACGAGAGCACAGAGCAGATCATATGCGCGAGTCGGCACAGACCACAAAAGGTATCGGACCCATTTGAATTCAGCACAGAATGCTGTATATAAGCGATATAAAGGACATTATGAGGAGAAACAGTTAGAGATTAGAAGAAAACAGGTTTTATAGAGTCTAACGGCTCTGGCCGAGCTGTAACAAACGAAACGCTATTGGCTATTTTTTTTAAAAAGGCGGGGCTGTTCGATATATCGCCCTGTCTTCCTTGAAATTTTCATAATAATTTCATAATTTCAGTTGAAATTATGTCAACACACTGAATAATGCTGCACGTTCCAAGACACTTCTGTGGGCCTTTAACCGAGTACTCAGTATAGTAGGTCTGCGCATGTCTGAAAATATGATCACCAAAATGATTTTATGACAAAAAACATTATAGGTCAACCTTATATTCAGTTAATCCATTTTAATTTAAAAACAAAAATAAATTGTAAAACTGGAATTTTTGAAATGTGGGCAGCATATCGTGGGCCGCATTTGCATTTGTGACAGGCCGCAGGTTGAGAACCACTGTGTATATATATATATTATAAAGACTCCAGGACTACACAGAAGTCTTAAAAGCAAGAAGGCCTCTAGTAGCACCCAAAACACTAAAACCACAGGTGACTATCCCAACCATGCTGGTGCAGCTTGGGCAAGATGGAAAGCTGGGTGATTAAGGTGCAGTTAAAGCGGTCCACCAGTCCATTGCTATGGGGGGTGCAAGGGTTTAGGGCAGGCTCTCTTGATCCCCAACCGTTTACAGACCTCCACAAACACCTTTGCTTCTCTGGAGCCCTGAATTAGCAGCACATCTCCACTAGCTTGCCATCTGCTATACCCTCAGATGGGCATTTGACATCCTTAGCATCGCTTAGGATGGGGTAAACTA
This sequence comes from Anabarilius grahami, assembly GCA_003731715.1. Taxonomy (NCBI): domain Eukaryota; kingdom Metazoa; phylum Chordata; class Actinopteri; order Cypriniformes; family Xenocyprididae; genus Anabarilius; species Anabarilius grahami. Next base: position 564,033 of record RJVU01058740.1, on the reverse strand, counting down.
AGCTGCCTCTGCCTGACAGCAATACCTTGCAACCAGTCCCAGTGCTATCAAGACAAGTGCAATGAGTTTGAATCCTACTCTTGCTCTGTTTAACTGATAAAGCCACGTTACTCTGCATGTGCAATGATATAAAAACCACATATGCTGCTTACACTATTTTAAAACTAAATTGTTCTCTCCATTATAAAACATCTACAAAAATTGTAACTCTGCAAACTATGTATAAACATTTGTATTGTTGATTTAATGTGGAGTTCGAAGCTAAACACTGGAAAAATGAATGGGAAAAATATTTCCGGATCCAAAACTGCTGAAAAAGTTGGCAGTTACGGTTGAGTTGTTGGGGACTTGTGTATATAATGCTGCTAAGGAAACCCATACTTCAAGTCATTCTACAAAAGTTTTTTTTTTTTTTTAAAGGGTTGTTATTCAGAATATGGTACAGGTAGTTCTCAAATCCTGTCTTGAATGCATTTTGATATGTTTTCTACTAATTTTACTGCATGCATTGATACTGATAAATTACAGAAGCAATTGATCCGGCAGATATTTGAAGACATTCTTGTAATAGAAACAATCAGGTAACAGGAGGGGTGAAGGAGAGACAAAAGAAGAGGATTGACAAACTGGAAGCCTGGACTCAAATATAGTGTCGTCTTCCATTTTATTGTCCCTCCTATGAATACAGAGTACATCGGCCATCACACTTTGAGGTCTTGCTATTTCACATACATAAGAAGCTGGTTCCAACTTTTCTTTTGCAGCACACTGTTGTCCCACCCTGAATTAGACATTTTTCAGAAAATGCAAGCAGTAGTGCCATCATAGTAATAATTAAAAATAAAAACACAGCAAAGATCACAGAAGGAATAAAAATAAAACAAATGGTACTGATGCAAATAGACCACGTGCTTAGTAGCTATATTTCAAACATCACCATAAATCTAAGTGCAAGATATGTCAACAACCTTAGCTAAAGAAAACTCACTAAAAAGTCAATAAAACTTCATGTTAAGAACATGACTTGCTGAAACTTACCATCCAAGCTCAGGAAAATAAACTTATGGCAGATGAATTTTTAAAACAGGTTATCTTTCTCTCATACACACGCACAACAAATCACTTATGTATTACAGTTCTGAAAGTGGTCCTAAATGGATGAACTTGTATGATTTAAGGACCAGCCTGGATCTACATTGAGCCCTGGGTGATTTAACAAGATGAGGAAGAAATCTCTCTGAGGAACAAAGACAACTATGCATACTAATATCACAGGTCCAGCAGAGGACGACAAAACACCAAAGCAAGATCAAGACGACGCATTTGCTTCTTGCTACCGGTCAAGAAAAGGAAAAAAAAAAATCCAAATAACAGGAGGGTAGCTTGACCTTGGAGCTTTCTTTCAAAACATTTAAAATAGTCAATATACATTAATCATGTATATGTTAATAGTAAAATCATCACTACAAGTCTTGTATTCTTACTTGGTGGAGAGAAAGAGGGAAAAAAAAAAAAAACATTCTGCTTTTGGTAGAGCCATTGAGAGTGTACTCAATTACACGCAGACACCGCCGTGTCCCATGGGAAGCTTAAGCGTTCACAACACACTTCAACTTCTATCTTGAAAATGCATACATTCAAGCAGCAATAAAAAAATATTTATGGCGAATGCATAATCTCTGGAAAAAAAGGGAAAAAATACTGTATGAACATCCCTGCTATCATGTCTCTAAATACAAAACCTCTACCCATAATTTGCTTCAGTGTAACAAGAAGTCCTTTTTGTGTTTTTCCGCAGGTAAAAGTCAGTTCTCAGTATATGTATGGATGACAGTCTCATGTATTTCTATTTTCCGGTTTTGTATGGTCGAACGATCCATAAGCATGCAAGCGTCAAAGAGGGGAGCCTGGAGGAAGGTTAGGTGGTGGAGCTGAGGTTTAAGCCAGGGCCGGAAAAGCCTCGGGGTCATCCACATTGGGAACAGAGACACCTCCACCCTGTCAAATTCAAAAGCAACAAACTTCAGGACTACACAGAAGTCATAAAAGCAAAAAGGCCAACAAGAAGAAACGATCATTTATTAATACGAGTACATGCATTGCTCTTTTTCTTGCATGTAATGTAAGGGGGCTTTCACACTGGGCTCGTTTGCTGCGGCCTGCGTCCGAGCACGACTGTTGCCTTCCGCAGCGTTGGTCTGGTTTAACACTCACCTTGATTCTATCGAACCCTGGCACATTTGTGTTCATCTTACGTCATCACAAATGTGCACACCACATGACAGAAAACAGAACGCGGTCAATATATTGTGCTTTTTTTATTAATTTGGTGCCATTATGGACAGCAGAGTGGACGACACTTGGTTTTCTATACATGCGTCACATGAAGGGTGGCTTTCTGCGGCTTGCAAATGGAATCTTTAGAGGAGACAGCAGATTGCCATTCATTGTTGCCATTCATTTATCATGTTCAACTTTCCAAAGTCTGTGATGTCACAGCTTAAGCTGTGTCAGTGTACGTGTTTGAGTGTGTTTTTTANTATATATATATATATATATATATAGCAGTTTGCAGTGGGAGCATGACAGACACCTGATTGTTGTTAGACTCTGTTTAAATTTCTCTGGAATGTTGTATGATGGCCTTGTTTTGGCAAAAATGCTAAATTCCATTGTTAAATGGTCAGTTTTTTTATTAAATACAATTTTATAGCCAGTAAGTAATATTTTTGATCTTAAAGGGTTAGTTCACCCCAAAATGAAAATTCTGTCTTTAATTACTCACCCTCATGTCATTCCAAACTCGTAAGACATTCGTTTATCTTCAGAACACAAAAGATATTTTTGATGACAGAATACTGTCAGATTTCCTTCTATAGACTGGCATCACAATAAACAGTAGACTTCCTGTACAATAAACATTGATCATCAAGCATAAGCAGAAGCTCAACCTAACCTGAATGAAGCACAAGAACAAACCTCTTCCAGAAGCTCAGATGGGCTGAGTAACACACGAAAATGAACCTCATTGGTTACGCAGCAAGTTTGAGCTTCCGGAAGAAGTTTGTTCTTGTGCCTCATTCAGGTTAGGATGAGCTTTTGTTTACGTTCACTGATCAAGGTTTATAAGGAAGTAAAAGCCTAAATTAAATCTCTTCATCATAACAAGCGATTGAGTCTCTTCAGAAAATTTAGACTAAACCGCTTGATTTCAAATGGATTAGTTTTCCGATCTCTTTATGAACTTTTTGAAGCGTCAATATTCAGTTGCGAAGGCAGTCTATGGAAGAAATCTGACAGCATTCTGTCATCAAAAAGATCTTAATTTCCAAAGAACAACAAAAGTCTTACGGGTTTGGAACAACATAAAGGTGAGTAATTAATTACAGAATTTTCATTCTGGGTTGAACTAACCCTTTAATTCACAATTCAGCTAATATTCACAGGTTTGACAGTAAAAAATTTGTAATCATCCAACACAAATCACTAAAAAGTTCAAGTGCAAATAAAAACCAATATGAAAATCAACAGAGTATTTTTATTTAAACTTTCCATTTAACTGTGCCAGTCTTGTACTGCTTTACACCCAACAAACAGATCCAATCAAAAATACTCAAATAAAAATTACTGAATTTTATAATATTAATAATAATAAAGTTCTTGTAGCTCTTTGTTGGGGTTATTATTATTATTATTATGTATTATCCAAGTAAAACATTGATATAATGCATAGAGATATCAGTATCAGGGGCAGACAAGAGTTTTATTTGATATAAGCAGTACCTGCTACAAATTTGCATACAAAAATAGGAGTAAATATTTCTGTTATTTACCTTCTCAGGTCTGCCTCCACCTCGGCTTGGCCGTCCACCGCCGCC
>RJVU01058740.1:517413-551939 GCA_003731715.1 Anabarilius grahami | reverse complement strand
TACTCTTTTTAGGCATCATTTCGATTCTATTTACTCTGCGTTGTTTTCTTACGCTGTATTCACACAGGGCGTCAGTGTCAACGCTTGACGGAGGGCATGTCTGAACCTTGTGCTGACATGACCGTTATAGTGATAACAGCCAATCACATTAATTTCCGGTGTTGTATGAACGCAATTGGCTAGCGTCTGTGCTAGGGAATTTGCATATGGCGATCTGATTTGCTGACGCCTGCGTCGGCTCTTGAAAAGTTGAGAACTTCTGCCGTGAACAACGCAAAGTGACGGAACCCACAACTCAGTTCGGCAACACATGACGTCACCCATTCAAAGTAAATGAGAATCATTAACGCCGACGCCCCAGCATCAGGATCTCCTTCCTTCTGCGTGGATCCCTATTCATTTTCTCACTATACTTCCATGTCTCCCTCAATTCTTTCTGTCTAAAAACAAAGTATTACATTTTATACTTATTTTCATGACTCTTTATAACAGTACAAATTTTCTGCAAAACATCAGAAAAAAAAAACATTTAATGTAATTACATTTAAAGCTGCAGTCCACAATTTTTGGCCCTCTAGCGGTTAATAAACAGAACTGCACGCGTCTTGCGGAAGAACATTGTAGCCGGAGCTACTTTTCTCCGTGTATGTCTATGGCGAGTCACGCAGTTACTGTGATACTCTGCGGCGGGTCCTACCAGTCCGGTCTGAAATAGTCCGAATATAAACACTTATTATAAGTGTACCATAATGATTCAGGGTTAGTCAAAAACACGGTTTGAAAATTGGATTCATGTTGTACATTCTCATTATACAATTTTTGTAAATTTTGAACACAAAAAAGTTGCGGACAGCAGCTTTAAAGAACACTGAAAATGAAAAAAAAAAAAAAAAAAGAAGAAAAAGGGGTTGAACAAATCTTATTTAAATATTTAAAATGCTTAAAGAGACCTTGTCCTCTTGTCTGACATCTTTGTCCTTATCTGTCATACCAAAGGATGTTTCAGCCTTTCGAGTCAGTTAATGAACTTGCTATTCGTAGCTAACCTGTCATTAGCAGTTAGCAAGACATATTTGCATAATTTTCCATGATTATGTAGTTTAACATACATTTTTAATTAAAAAAATAATTTAGGGGTGTCACACCAAAGGACAACAAAACTTAAGACTTTTATAGTGGTTCCAAAAACATCAAATATTTGAACAATTTTGAGACAAAAACTAACCATGTGCATATGTCATGGGCTTCACAGGGGGCTTCAGTTACATGATCTTGAATGGGGTCCTTCAATTTAAAATTCAGATAAGGTGTCACACCAGAAGACATAGTTTTCAGTGATAAAATGTATCAAGATCCTATGCTTTTGGAAATATATGGATGAAAAAAAAATGATTGCCATTTACTAAAATAGACACTTGTGTCTTATGAAGACTTCAGATGACGCCAACCCCTGTGAGGACTTCAGATGACTCAAACTCTGGATCAACATGCACCATTCCAAATTTTGCTATATATCCTAGTCATTGTTAACATGTATTCATTACTTCCATGAGCTCATTGTTTCTTCCTTAAATTAATACATTGCTTAAATTAATACATTGTTAGTTAACTGTGATTTGTATATGCACATTGCTGAAATTACAAAATTTGGACACAGCCATCTCTGATTACAGATTATTTTAAATTGTAATGTTGACATGCATTCTCTGTAAAGCTGCTTTGAAACAACATGTATTGTGAAAAGCGCTATTTTTATGTTTTTCTTTTTAATTTATAAAAGTTGTAATTTATTGAACCATGCTTGAGACAGTCACACCATAGGACAATTGTGAGGTTTGGCTCCAAAAATGTAAAAATCTAATAACAAAGCAGTTTTAATAACAACAAATCCATGTAAGACAAAGAAATGTTTAATCATTTACTGCATTTTAAATGACAACACTAATTATATTCATTTTTGTCTTGTGTGACAGTAAAAAAAAAAAATGCCATGTCACGTCAACAACTGATTTGTAACATTATAACATTGTATTTATCTATGCTTGTAATTGGTGTATTTGTTTGTTTTTTTACTGACCTACCCTTTCTTTTCTTCTTGCATTTGGTTAAAGGTGGCCTAGATTAAAAAATTGAATTTACTTTGGCATAGTTGAATGACAAGAGTTCAGTACATGGAAATGACATACAGTGAGTCTCAAACTCCATTGTTTCCTCTTTCTTATATAAATCTCATTTGTTTAAACGACCTCCGAGGAACAGGCGAATCTCAACATAACACCGACTGTCGGGGTGTACGCCCCCAATATTTGCATATGCCAACCCATGTTCAATGCATTACACAAGAGCAGGCAGTATTAACGTCTGGATTTGTGCACACACAGCTGAATCATCAGACTAGGTAAGAAAGCAAGGACAATAGCAAAAAATGGCAGATGTGGCATAACTGACATGATCCATGATAAAATGATATTTTTAGTGATGTTTGTAAATTGTCTTTCTAAATGTTTCGTTAGCATGTTGCTAATGCACTGTTAAATGTGGTTAAAGTTACCATTTCTTACTGTATTCACGGAGACAAGACTGTCGTTATTTTCATTTTTTAAACACTTTCAGTCTGTATAATGCATAAACAACTTCATTCATTATAAATCTCTCCAACAGTGACTAATGTTAGCTTTAGCCACGGAGCACTATCAAACTCATTCAGAATCAAATGTAAACATCCAAATAAATACTATACTTACGCGATTAGACATGTTGCATGACGAACACTTTGTAAAGATCCATTTTGAGGATTATATTAGCTGTGTGAACTTTGTTTATGCTGTTCAAGGCAAGCACGAGCTCTTGGGGCGTGGAACGCGAGATTTAAAGGGGCCGCGTACCCCGAATCGGCGCATTTATAATTAAATATATGTTAAAATTAAAATGTAAAATGTAATATAATTAAAATGTTATTCATGTCGTTCCACACCCGCAAGACCTTTGTTCATCTTCGGAACACAAATTAAGATATTTTTGATAAAATCCGATGGCTCAGTGAGGCCTGCATTGCCAGCAATAACACTCCCTTTTTCAATGCCCAGAAAGCTACTAAAAACATATTTAAATCAGTTCATGTGGCTAGAGTGGTTCGACTTTAATATTATAAAGCGATGAGAATACTTTTAGTGTGCCAAAACTAACAAAATAGCGACTTTATTCCACAATATCTAGTGATGGGCGATTTCAAAACACTGCTTCGAAGCTTTCCGAATGATTTGTTTCGAATCAGTGGTTCAGAGCGCCAAAATCACATGATTTCAGTAAACGAGGCTTTGTTACGTCGTAAGTGTTTTGAAACTTCAATAGTTCACGTGACTTTGGCAGTTTGATACACGCTCTGAACCACTGATTTGAAACAAAAGATTTGTTAAGCTTCATGAAGCAGTGTTTTGAAATCGCCAATCACAAAGTTTTATTAAATTCAGTACTTTATATTTATATAAAGTAATACTTTAAATTTATATATTACATTGCTCAATTAAGTTGCAAAACATTTAGGCCTAAACATAGGTTATATGTTAAAATCACAAACATTTTAAACTAAAACTTACAATAGACGAAAACTAGGGCTGTCGCGGTTAAGTAATTTCCCTTGCAGTATTTTTGAGTGCATATATGAAATATATATATATATAATCTGTGTAACATGGTCATATTCAATAACGAAACTAAATAGAGCGTTGAAACAGGAAGAAACAGAAGAGAATGTCAAAATAAGGGTCTACATAACAGAACATAAACCTGACATTAAGATCGGAGAGCTATTGTTATATGTATAACAGTTAGTGCCGATCCTCGAATCTGACTAAACAAGACTTTGAGCGCAACTTTATAAGGCTCAGCTGACCAGTAATGCGTCGATGCTAAGCTAGAGATTTCTATCCTTGGACACGACAAACCTTTTTTCACGAATAAATGTCTCGCCTGAAGGACAGACGCAGGTAATCGCACACGCTCAGTCGATCTCGCTCACATTCAATTTCTGTTTAGGCTTGTTTAATGCAAATCTACAGAGCCTCTGTACAATTTACCATGGCAGTGCTTCCCACAGGTTTGAAATATACTTGCGGTGGTAGCCGGGCGAAAAATCCTCCCATTACCCATGGCACAAAAATAGTCTACTACATGTGACAAACAAATAATGTGTGATTTTTAACAGTATTTTTATTTATTGAAATTTATTTTAATTACATAGTAGGGCTGCACGATTAATCGCATGCGATTGTCACGCGCATTTCGTCAGTAAAGCCGGTTCCCTGATTACCGCTAAATCAGCATCACCTGCTTTCAGATGGAGCGGCATATAATAGACAGAGCCGTAGATCACTGACAAGCCACGCAATATCGCGTTCATTATCGAAGGCGATTCATCTGCGATATGAACGCGATATTGCGTGGCTTGTCAGTGATCTACGGCTCTGTCTATTATATGCCGCTCCATTTGAAAGCAGGTGATGGCGATTTAGCGGTAATCAGGGAACCGGCTTTACTGACGAAATGCGCGTGACAATCGCATGCGATATATCGTGCAGCCCTATTACATAGCATATTACATTTAATTACATACTAATATTATGCATTATTATGCATTGTAAATTATGTAAAATGACAGCATTTAAATGGTTCACCTTTTCCTATGTTCTCCTTGCTGTCATATAGTGTCTCTCTCAGTGAATGGGACAGATTTTACTAGTAAAATTTATAAAATGAATAATATATGTGTCAAATAATGTTCTTAGTCTTTTCTTCCTGTGGGGGAGACTACAATAATTTACTATGAATTAAATGGAAATCAAATTAAATACAATTTATTGTGTAATAAATAAAATAATAATACCCAAAAGAAAAAGAAAAAACGTAGCGTGTGACTTTTAATTATAAACAAGCCCGAAATACACCAGGACTCTTATTTTGAAATGTCTGTACTATTGCAGGCTGATCCTTCAGATTCTTACAACCGTATAAAACATTTTTTATAAAGGCCATGAAGTAGACTTTGTAATAATTCATCAACTTGAGTTCATTAGCAATCGCTTGGCATAAATCTGCGCTTTTCATTGATTGAGAATCACTTTGAAGCAGTCTGAAGCGCTGTTGCGCGAGCTTGTAGAACGCGCAACAGCGCTGCCTTGTGACTTTGCAAAATGCAGCGCCCGTGGGAATGTTAGCGGGAGTAAACAGTTCTGACGCACACATAACAAGCAGGTACGAAACGACTAGTTATTCGATCGTGGATGGTTTCATTATGTTGCGCGGATATAAAAGTATAGGAGGATAAAAATAATAAAAGCAAAAATGTGTCTCCAGATATACTTAGGCGGCCGTTATTATACGTGGGCGGCCCGCCCAAGTAAAGTCTATGTGTGGGAAGCACTGCATGGTACACATTATGCCATCATTATTAACTTTATTATTTAGTACACATGCATGAAGTGTAAAACAAGAAGGACAAAACCTTTCAAAAATTAAAAAACATGCAAATATCGCAGTCCTTAAATGGAAGACGTTTGGGACGACCAGAACCCTTCCTAGAGCTGGCCGTCCGGCCAAACTGAGCTATCGGGGTAGAAGAGCCTTGGTGATAGAGGTAAAGAAGAACACAAAGACCACTGTGGCTGAGCTCCAGAGATGCAGTCGGGAGATGGGAGAAAGTTGTAGAAAGTCAACCATCACCAGTCGGGGCTTTATGGCAGAGTGGCCCGACGGAAGCCTCTCCTCAGTGCAAGACACATGAAAGCCCGCATGGAGTTTGCTAAAAAACACCTGAAGGACTCCAAGATGGTGTCTTGTCCTTCATGTGTCTTGCACTGAGGAGAGGCTTCCGTCGGGCCACTCTGCCATAAAGCCCCGACTGTTGGAGGGCTGCAGTGATGGTTGACTTTCTACAACTTTCTCCCATCCCATCTAGGCCACTGTGCTCTTAGGAACCTTAAGTGCAGCAGAATTTTTTTTGTAACCTTGGCCAGATCTGTGCCTTGCCACAATTCTGTTTCTGAGCTCTTCAGACCTCATGATTCTCATTTGCTCTGACATGCACTGTGAGCTGTAAGGTCTTATATAGACAGGTGTGTGGCTTTCCTAATCATGTCCAATCAGTATAATTAAACACAGCTGGACTCAAATGAAGGTGTAGAACCATCTCAAGGATGATCAGAAGAAATGGACAGCACCTGAGTTAAATATATGAGTGTCACAGCAAAGGGTCTGAATACTTAGGACCATGTGATATTTCAGTTTTTCTTTTTTAATAAATCTGCAAAAATGTCAACAATTCTGTGTTTTTCTGTCAATATGGGGTGCTGTGTGTACATTAATGAGGAAAAAAAATGAACAAATGATTTTAGCAAATGGCTGCAATATAACAGAGTGAAAAATTTCAGGGGGTCTGAATACTTTCCGTACGTGTCAGTAAATCAAACCAATGACTCAACAATGAGTCAACTTCACAATGTTTCTCTTAGTAAGATGAAAATAATCTGCAATTAAACTGATTAAATGATACAAAGAAAGCGATCAGAGAACGCTCCCTTTGCAATAGCTGGAGCTGTCAATTAAACAGCGCGAGTTTATCAGTGAATGAGTTCTGGACACGCACCAAAACTCCCGTTTTATTCAATGAATCTCTTAGTTACAATGCTTTTTTTGACTACAACCTTTATCACTGCAGACTTTCATGCCACTATCTAAATATAATGCCATAGATTAAATATAATGCGAAACTTTTCATGATTAGTTAACCTTGAGAGCTGTAATAGTATAAACGTGCTAAAAGTTTGAGTGTAATACTTAGCTATTTCAAATGAAAAGATGTTAGCCAATAACAACAGTGGGCGTTTACACTGAAGTCTCAAAGCAGACACGTCCCTTAAAACAGAGCGTTCAAATAAGAGGGCTAAAATCGGGGTAGGAAAAATGACATTTATTTCTAAATTATGACCATTTTTGATGTAAAAAGCATACTAACGTTGTAAGTGCACCCCAGAAAACATAAAACAAAACAACGCAGTTCAGGACCCCTTTAAGGCTAATGATTAATCAATTAATGTTAATGCTGACCTCAAATGTTAATCTGGAGTCTATTTATTACCAAGGAATTTGTCAGTAATACAGCCAAAATGGGGGAAAATGTGCATAACTGCGCTGCAGGTCGATTTAAGTTGTGCTCCTAAATTTTCTACTTGTGCTCCTAAAAATTTTAGTAAAGGGCTACAGTGCTCCTAGTAAAAAAAGTTAGTCTTGAGCCCTGTAGAAGTGTGTTTTGTTATGTATGCAAGGAGGGAGTGAAATTACAGAAATTACAGTATAGAAAAAAAAAAAAGTGTTAAAACAGTTCAGTGCTGTAATAACTCGAAAACAGAAATAATGTACATCGGTTCTGCATATCGGTTATCGGGCACAAACAATCAATATCATTGTAAAAAAAAAAGTTATTATCGGTCGATCTCTATTCAAAATGCCACTTACTGTTTGAATTTCATGATAAAATTAATAGAATAGACCCTTTTTACAGACTGTGATGACGCGTGTTAACGGTCATCAATATCGTAAATCCTGCAAAGTTTTTTAAATTTTCATTTTTTTTTTTTTAAACGTATGTACGTTTATAACACTATACTTAGTATTATATTAACTTTGCATCAAATTACAAAAAACTAGTTAATGCTGCTGTGAGGGTGTTTCTAATACAGCAGCAATGGGAGAGACAGTAAAAATGACATCTTTATCTCTTCTGACTGCCGTTATCAATCGCTATTTATTTTTTCCCTCTTTTTGAAAGTTGTAAAAACACTATTGTGGAGTTTTTCTTTTGCTATTTGAGCAAATGGAAACAAAGAATATATTTAATGTATTCTCTCATTCACCGCTATAGAATTTTACCCAACTATGATGACTTCTGCTTCTGAGAAACCCGGAAATGTGAAAAGGGTCTATTTGAAAGCTGACACTTTGTTTTATATCAAAAATAATTACTGGATGGAAGGCAAGCAACAAATAAATGTTTAGTGAAGTTTTGCTCATGCATCAACTGAGATTAAAAATTGATTGACCGATATAGTCAACCCAGCCCTAATGCTGTCAGTTAAATTGTTTAAATTATAACAAAACTCACTTGTCCGCAGAGAACTCGCCACCCTCTGGCTTATCATCAGCTGGTTTATCAAAGCGGCGCTCACGAGGAGGTCGTCTGTCTGGCCGCCTGTCGCCAGGCCGACCCTCTCCTTGACCTCCTTGGTGTTGGGAGCTGGCCTGACCCTGCTGCTCTGGCCTCCGACCAACCCTCCTTATTCCTAAAACAAATATACAGACATTCATTAAAGGATTAGTCCACTTTTAAATAAACTTTTCCTGATAATTTACTCACCCCATGTCATCCAAGATGTCCATATAAAAAGAAATTAAAGTTTTTGATGAAAACATTCCAGGATTTTTCTCCATATAGTAGACTTGAATGGGCTCCAAACAGTTGAAGGTCAAAATTAGTTTCACTGCAGCTTCAAATTGTTCTACACGATCCCAGATGAGAAATAAGGGTCTTATCTAGTGAAACCATCGCTCATTTTCTGAAAAAAATTGAAAATTACATAAGTTAACCATAAATTATCATCTTGAACTAGCTCTCTTCTTCTTCTTTATTAGAATTCCAGCAGTGTAGACACTGCTAAGTGTATTACTGCCCTCCACAGGTCAAAATTTTGAACTCATTTTTATATGCTATATGCTAGAATATAACAATTAGTTCAAACTTTGACCTGTGGAGGGCAGTAATATACTTAGCAGTGTCTACATTGCCGGAATTCTAATAAAGAAGAAGAGAGCTAGTTCAAGATGAGCATTTATGGTTAAAACTTATATAATTTTCAATTTTTTTCAGAAAATGAGTGATGTTTCACTAGATAAGACCCTTATTTCTCATCTGGGATCGTGTAGAACAATTTGAAGCTGCAGTGAAACTAATTTTGACCTTCAACTGTTTGGAGCCCATTCAAGTCTACTATATGGAGAAAAATCCTGGAATGTTTTCATCAAAAACTTTAATTTCTTTTCGACTGAAGAAAGAAACACATGGACATCTTGGATGACATGGGGGTGAGTAAATTATCAGGAAAAGTTTATTTAAAAGTGAACTAATCCTTTAAACACAGGTGAAAAAGCCCAAGAAAGCCTAAGAACCTGTGAATTAATTAAATTCAATTTGAACAACACATACTTCATTCAGGGCAAATGAGAACTTATTTTATGAAATATTCTTTTAGATCTGACTGCTGCATGTGACGACGAAAAGAAGTTGTGGGCTGGGACCATAAAAGTATGTAAAAAAATATCTAAAAAATAAAAAAGCCCCTGAACATTATATGTGTTCGTACACAAGTGTGAGTAAAAATGACAAACATTTGGGTGAACTATTCATTTTGGTGTTTTGCACAAGGTCATAATGGTGATAGATCACGAATCAATCCTACTGATGTTTGAAGATACAGCTTTACAGTGACTAGCTCAGATCTTAAAGCACTAGGCTACAGCTATTTTGTCATTTAAGCAAGTAAGAATACAAACAATTACTACCTTAAATATGACAATATAAAATGACATCAGCCAGGTCAACACTAGACTAAATTTGACAACTTGAAGGATTTATGCATAGTTCTTTACTGTCACGGCACACCTTATGAAATAAAAGTGAAAGTGCTCTCATACATATTTGCAAAACATCAGAACACGCCGACATTTTCTCCATGTGCAAATCAGCACACTGTGAAATAAAATATAATCAAATTACATTCACATAAGGCTAGCATATTAGCATGTGGCTAAGGCAGCTACGCAGTTATAAATCATGTGAAGTTGATCAAATCATGATCAAACAGAGATGTTGACATGTCAGAGGGGGGAAAAAAACAGGTGAATAAAACGTATGCTGAACGTCACTGGGGGCCTTTCGCTCTCAAAATATTGAGTTAGCGCACATCAAATGTCGACAACACAGCAGCTCCATGTTGACTTCACTGCTATGTTTATATGCACACGAGCACTTCGTCAGTTGCCCTGTCCTATAACCTACTTAACTGTCTAACTAGACAGCATTATAGGCACCACATGCTCGTTCCAAACTAATTTATGGCGCGTTTGAGAGGGTCACGTCAGCATTTTACAGGCGCGTTTCCGACTCGACAGCGTTAAGGGGTTGGAGCGTGTCTATAATGTCCAAATATTGTCTAGGCTCATTAGAATTGAGACGCATCCGATATTTAGTTCTGAACCTTCTACATACCCTCCTTCTTAAGAGGCACAGGGGCCTGGATGTCTTCTTTCTTGTCCTGCGTTGTATTTTTCCTGTCTTTCTGTGACTCTTTCTTCGGCTGTTTAGCGGCTTGAGCTGCCGTCTTCGAGCCGCCCGACGCGGCCGCATCTTTCTTCTTGTTTTCGGCCGCCTTTAATATCTCGAACGGGTCGGATTCGTCATCCAATAGCTGGTCGAACCGATTGGTAACGACGCAACCGAAGCCTTCTTGCAAATGCCCGGGCATGATGGCGCCCCAACAACGGGATTCTCCTCCGATTCTTCGAGGCTTCGAGCGAACGGCTCACGGTGGACAACCACAAGATGGCCAAGGAAGACACCTGCTTCTCTTCCGGCGCTCTCAATATCCGGGACATTACCGCTTTCGCGTCATATGGGGGGTGTAGTTTTACAAGTATACTGTTCTATGTGCAGTTCACTCGAGCATAATTCTGAAAACATTTGAGACTGGCTGGATTCATTCAAGCTTTATTTCAGACACATAAAAGGTCCATATAAAAACATATAAAAAAAAATAATAATATTTTTTTTGCTGGAATTAATCGTAGGCTATATTTAGAGTAGCCTAATCAGTGTACTTTTTGTTAGTGTCATGTGTTAAGGTAATTATTAATTTTAATTATTATTGTTAAGTGATGATTAATTTGAACTAAACTGATTCAACACTGAACTGACCTTAGTTGAATAATGACACTGTCTTTTTTTAGAGCTGTTATACAGCAGAATTTAATTCTGTTTGCGTAATTGATCATTATTTTCCTGTAAAGCTGCTTTGAAACAATGTTTATTGTTAAAGGTGCTATAAATAAAGGTGACTTTGACTTGGTTATATGTAAAAATGTAGGCAATCCTAATAGATTTAATAATAGATCATTTTGGATCTGATTTATGGAAGTTCATTAATCCCAAAAGTGTTTGAAATAAAAAAGCCTGTTGAATTGCACTAATTGAAAAATATGCGCATTGCTTTAACTGTGTTTGCATTTTAATGCATTGTATTTTTAGGGCTTGCATTTTTGTGGGCTGAAATTCAACATGATTGTATATTTATGCTGTGAATATTTCAATTCAAAACATTTCAGCCACATTTTCATTATTAAAAATTCAATCTATATTCACCTTTCAGATTTCACTTCCAACATATTCAGTCTGTTTAAAATACAACCTAAAATATTCAACAGGCAATTTTCGGTCCATTTTATTTTGCTTTACAAATTTGCTTCCACAAATTCAGTGGTCAAATTCGACAGAAAATTCAACATTGGACATCCGGGAACTGCAGAAATAGAAGTAGATTGCCGATGCATGATTTCCATCTGCTGTTAGTCACAGAAATAGAGTAAGTGGTAAGTGTGATTATCAGGACCAGTATATATGCGGAAAAGCTGATAAAGACACAAAAGCTGTGTTTACGTTTAATTCAATGTCTTCACGATTACTTTCCCTGTGTATAGACTAAATGTAAGCTGCTTTCTTTGTGAATGAGATTAGGGTTGCCAACTCTCACGCATCTGGTGTGACACTCCTTCAGCATCAATCTCACGCTCTCGCGCACACGCAAGAAATGTCACGCCAAAATCCATTTTTCTCCCCTTTCAATCCGTAAATTTTCTGTTGATGACTAGACCACAGCGTATTAATGACAGGAGAGGAGTTTAAGGCCCACAGCTGTTACATCTCCCTACAACGTTCTCACTGCAGTATTCTCTGATCGTTGATTGGCTGAAAACCTTGCACCTGATACGTCAGTTGCGTGTGAGAAGTTCAGAGAGAGTTCGGAGCATAGGTTCGGAGTCGGAGTCGGCACGTGTGAAAGTTTGGAAGACAATCAAGGTAAGCAAATAATAAAATGGTGAGCCTTGTCACTACAGACGTAGCCTTGCCTAATCAGTCTGTGTGCCGAGACTAAGTTACAGACTTCAAATGTTGTCTGACGTGCGTTATGATGTGGGCTAGCTAAATTGCTCAATAAAAATAGTCTCATGTAGGGTCCGAAATTAACACCCGCCAAGCGCCAAATGCGGGTAGATTTTCCGTTTGGCGAGTAAATCTCAAAAGGCTATCCGCCACACAGGCGGGTTAATGTTCATACCAAATATGAAATTTTCAGCGCGCACAAGCAGAGAGAGAGAGAGAGCCCCGGCCTCCCTTTTAGATAGAGGAAAGAGTGGAGAAAGACAATGAAGAAGTGGTGGTGTTAGATGATGAGGTGCTGGTGGAGGAGAAGGAGGAGGAGCAGGAGAAGGAGGAGGAGGAGCAGGAGAAGGAGGAGGAGCAGGAGAAGGAGAAGGAGCAGGAGAAGGAGGAGGAGCAGGATAAGGAAGATACAAGCACAGAGCCAACAGTCAAGTAGAAAAAAAGGGCAAAATCAGGGGCTGCTGCTTACAATTCCAAATTTATCAGTGCCTGGACTAAAGAGTGGCCTTTCATTAAACCAGGCACAACAGAATTTCACTTTTGGTGTGAAGTCTGCCGGCATGAGTTGGAATGCAAGCATCAGGGCAGGGCAGATGTTCAGCGGCATATCAGCAGAGAGAGTCATATCAAAAAACAAAAAATCCTTGACAGTACCAAAAAAATAGATAGATTTGTTTGTTCGAAGACTGAAGAGATGAATCTGGACACTCAGGTAATAATTTAATGCAATCTCTTCATGTGCTTTGGCTTTGCATTTGCACATATTCTTCACTGAATTCTTCACTCTGCTACTGGATTCTTGATTTCCTCACCGGCAGACCTCAAGTGGTGAAAGCAGGCCAGTACACCTCCAACTCCATCACCCTGAACGTAGGAGCCCCACGAGGCTGTGTCCTGAGTCCTCTGCTCTACTCTCTCTACACACATGACTGCGTATCTTCCCACAGCTCCACATCTATTATCAAATTTGCTGATGATACTGTGGTTCTGGGCCTCATTCACAACAATAATGAGACCGCATACTTGGATGAGGTAGAGAAATTAACATCAACTCTGAATGTGAGCAAAATTAAAGAGCTGATTGTTGACTTCAGGAAGAGACAGCAGCAGCCCTATACTCCTCTTATGATCAGCGGGACCCCTGTGGAGAGGCTGAGTAGCTTCAAGTACCTCGGTGTAAACATCTCCGAGGACCTGGCTTGGACTACCCACATTCAAACACAGGTTAATAAAGCCAGACAAAGACAGTACCATCTGCGACAGCTGAGGAAATTCAGGGTCTCACCAGCAATCCTGAAAACTTTCTATTCAGGGGCCATAGAAAGTGTATTGACTCAGTGTATCTCAGTGTGGTATGGGAACAGCTCCAGTCAAGACCGCAAAGCCCTGCAGAGAGTTGTGCGCTTAGCTGAGCGCATCTCAGGGTCTGCTCTCCCCTCTCTGCAGGACATCTACCTCAAACGCTGCAAAAGCAGAGCTGTTAAAATCATCAAGGACTCCATCCACCCCAGTAATCATCTTTTCACTTTGCTGCCATCTGGTAAGCGCTTCCGTAGTCTGATGGCAAAAACCGAGAGACTTAGGAGGAGTTTCTTCCCCCAGGCCATCAGGCTCCTAAACTCAAAACCAGCCTCTTAACATCTTCATGTCTCCACTTAATATGCACTTTATCAGTAAGATATTCATCATTCACTACCTCACATTGACATACTGAAAGTGTTAACCTGTTTGCACATTTGCCTCTTGTCCATTCCTGTGTATCTTAATATTTAAGACTACAGTATAATGCACATATGCACATTGCCTCTTGCACATCCCTGTGTATCTTAATATTTAAGACTACAGTTTACTTTCATGCACATTATTTTCCATTCTATATTTAATTCTACAGTATACATCTTTTTTTATATTTTATTCTTATATTTTTATTGTTTACTTTTATTTCATTCTTTCATAGCTATAGTTATGAGTATTTTCATCTGTGTTGTATTCTTTAATAATTGCACTGTCCATGGAGCGGACCTGACTCTCATTTCACTGCTGGTTATATATGCTCTATATAATTGTGCATGTGACAAATAAAAATCTTGAATCTTAAATCTTGAAAATTCTACCTCAGATGTAAACTCATCTTTTTTTTTTACAGGCTAGAAGGGCAGAGGTCAAAGTGGCAGTGACTCTGGTCAGCCACAATATCCCATTAGCCTTTGCAGATCAC
This sequence comes from Anabarilius grahami, assembly GCA_003731715.1. Lineage (NCBI taxonomy): Eukaryota > Metazoa > Chordata > Actinopteri > Cypriniformes > Xenocyprididae > Anabarilius > Anabarilius grahami. Next base: position 537,459 of record RJVU01058740.1, on the reverse strand, counting down.
CTCAGCCCGCTATTCAAAGAATGCTTTCCTGATTCTAAAATTGCCAAGAAATATTGTTCCGCAAGAACAAAAACATCAGCCATCATCAACAAGGCAATTAGTCCTTATTTGCTGAACGAGCTGGTGAGCAACATGAGGAGTAAACCATTTAGTCTGTTGACAGATGGGTCCAATGATACAGGTGACCTTTTTATTATTTGTTGACTTCAGACAAAAAATGGATACCAGCTTGGATGATGTGCTCTACTTTGTTCATAGGTATGTATACAACCATCTGGGCTGTAGAGTGATATTGGTTTATTCTGTTTCTGTTGCAAAGACACTTTTCTCAAAGCAATATATCTCTTAGATTCAACCATCTCCTGCCCTACAACCAACCAAGGGAGCAGGACCAGCTGAATGATGAGTTCCTTGAGTATCAAATGATGGAGGAGGAGGATATATCCCAGCATCCATCTGGGGAGAAGCAGTCATCCGGACAAACGAGGATGGGGAGTACCACAGGATGGACCGTCTATGGGGATACCTTGGAAGTCTGAAGAATCGGGCAAGTGGCATTTTAAAATTCCCCAAATTATCAAAGGTTGCCCAGATTGTGTTGAGCCTGCCACACTCAAATGCGGATGCTGAGTGAACCTTTTCAGTTATTGGCCTAAACAAGACTGACACTAGGAATAGACTGTCACTTGATGGCACCCTGTCATCAATCATGACAATGAAAATGAGCAGCCTTGAACCCTGCTTCAGATACGAACCTCCTGCAGAGGTAGTGAAGCAGGCCAAAACTGCCACTGTGGCATACAACAGACCTAATTTGTGAATCTTGTGTGTTGTGGTTTTCTGGGCAAGTGGAGTAACTATTATGTGTCCCTTTTGTTTTGATATTTCTTATTGTTCTGATGTTGTTGTTTTACATGTTATTTAATCACCTTTATTTTGTTCACCTTTATCTTTATTTTTTTATAGTGCAATCAATAAATTAATTGTACATTTTGAAAAAGCGTTTCCATTATATTCAGGTTTTTTTGTGCATAAATCAGGGTTTATACTAAGTAAACATGGACTGACATTGATTTTTAAAATTAGGTAGGGTTACCAAACATTTTCTCCGCGCACACGCGCAAACTGAAATTTTTACAGAGTCTCACTCCAGCCAAAGTCCCAAAGTTGGCAACCCTGATAATGTTGTTCCCCCGATGCTTATGTAGCTTATAACAAACATTAGCCTACATCTGAGGACTTAACATGAAAACATCTTGTACCTTATTGGTGTGCAATATACACAACACTATATATACTATTTACAATAAGCAGATGGGCCCAGAAAGTGGTTTGCCATAAAAAAAAAACATGCAACAGGTTACAATGCACGCTAAGCATTTTATAATATGGGGGAAAAACACACATTTTTTTGCACTTTGCATTAATATTCTGGGCTCATCTGGTTAACTGTACATAGTATATAATGATTTTTGAATATATTTTTTTTCATCACAATAAAACTCGTTAAGCTTTTTTTAATTAGCCGTTAATTTAGGTACCGTTTCTAAAGTTACAAACGACATTGGTATACACGTTTCAATGACTTACAGAAATATAAAACCAACTAGTGTGTTCATGTAAGTGTCAGGCATGAAGCACACCTTTTAGATTTTTGATCTAAAAAAAAATGTAAAAGGTGTGCATCATACCCATCACCAACATAAACACTTTAAGGTTGGTTTTATGACTGTAAGTCATTCTCTTCCAATGATATTAAGCTTTAAAATAATGGTATATTGTGTATGAGCATATAGTGTAATACATAACAATATTTACACGATTTGACAGTTTATTTAAATATCAAAATCACGCCTCACACCTACACTTTACAGTTTTTATAACTTTCGTATGTGACTTTAGAGTATCGTATGTGACTTTAGAGACGGTCCCTAAATTTGCGAGTATCGAACGTCAAGCCAACTTTATGCCAGTATTTCACTGGGAAACGCTTAGCTTCAATTCATATTCTGAGTGCATCTGCTTGCCTGTAGCCTATATAGTAGACTCAACATCACCAATAAGGTGTAAGTTTGGTCTTTTATATCACTGTACTAGTCCATTAAAGGTGGGATAAGTAGATTTGAAAAACGCTGTTGGGCATTGTTGATATTTGAAATCAACCCAAACAAACCCACCCCTCTCTTCATTGTTCCGCCTCCAAAACTCACACTCCAATCCTAACCACCCTGCTCCAAGTCGGTCTCGAACCCCGGCCCGTTCGCTGCTGGCAGGCAAGGCGAGTGCACTAACAATGACGCTAAACACCACATTCTCTCGTGGTTGTCAGTGTGCAGTGGTTTACCTGCACAACTCTCTTTATCTGGCCACTGTTACACACGCAATGCAAGTAGATGTCTGTTTATCACACTTGACGCGCACCAAAATGCTTCACAAAAAATAAAGTGCAGATGATGAACGAACGACAAGGAAGCACAAAAAATTGAACGTACAGTACACAAGAGTAAATACAAAGTGTTCGTTGTTAGTTGCCAACAGCACAGCAGCTCCAGACAATCAAACCCAGTGTTACTCACATGAGAAGTGGAATCAAAGCAGCCTCCGCATCTGTTTTCAGGCCTTCCCACTTAGCTCTCTCCAGCGCTAGAAAGCTTTTCTAATATAAATGCGGTCCTAAAGTGCTTGCCCAGTCATAAACCTTCATTCCAGTGATATTCTTTTGAGCTTTTGTATTGTGGAGGGAAACCCCAGTACTGCATAACAGCTCTGCGATATAAGTTAAGAAAACTAAACAGCCGAGAGCAATATATGGCTTCCTCAGATTTAATATTTAATCTGTAGTCTATACACAGGAAAAGTAATTGTGAAAACATTGAATTAAACGTAAACACAGCTTTTGTCAATGTCAATTTTATTTCTATAGCACAACTAAACAACACCAGTTGACCAGTGTGCTTTACATCAATGCAAGAGACAGTAAAAAATATCAATATATAAATAAGAAAACCATAAAAGCAAAACACACAATGCAATACATTTCATCATTGACCATATTCTACTTCAAAAAGGTAAGTTTTTAACCTAGATTTTAAAACATATGGATTTAGCAAATCTAATACTGAAGGTTAACGCATTCCACAATCTGGGAGCGGCTACTGAAAAGGCACTTTTCAGCTTTGATTTTGGAATACGTAGCAATCTCTGATTAGACGGCCGGAGAGACACAACTGGAGGATGTTCTGTCAGTAAATCCAAAAGGTGAGGGGCCAAACCATTTAAAGATTTAAATACTAAGGAAGAATTTTAAAACCAACACGGTATCGTTCAGGCAACCAGTGCAAAGAGCGTAGCACTTTTTTAGTACATGTCAGAAGTCTTGCCACTGCATTTTGTACCATCTGTAACCGGGATGATTAGCTGATCCCGTAATAAAATTGCAATAGTCTAGCATCGATATAAAAAATGCATGACTTATTCTTTAAAAGTTTTTAAAAGATAAAACAGGTTTTACTTTAGCTAAAAGACGGAGCTGGAAAAAGTAGGATTTTACCACTGAGTTTATCTGCTTGTCAAATTTTAGACTATCATCGAAAACAAAACCCAAGTTCTTTACCAAAGGCTTTGCAAGTGTTAAATTACCTAGGGTTATTTGGCTAGGAGAATCAGATGAGCCAAAAACTATGATTTCAGTTTTATTTTCATTAAAATTTAGAAAATTTTAAGATAACCAAGCTCAGATAAGGCAAGCCAAGCCCTAAGTGTTTCCAGCCCATCAATAAATACACTTGAGTGTCGTACACATAACAGTGGAACGACAACCCATGTTTCCTGAAGATAGACCCTAATGGGTGCATATATAACGTGAAAAGAATGGGAGCTAAAATGAATCCCTGAGGAACACAAGATAGAACAGCAGCTTCCGATGAATATTCCCCAATATTAACACTGAACTTCCTATTTGAAAGATAAGATTTAAACCATTCAAGGGCAGCTCCTTTGATACCAACACAAAGTTCCAAGTGAGCAAGAAGAATAGAATGATCTACCGTATCAAAAGCCGCACTCAGATCTAGCAGTACAAGTACGGTACAATTCCTGGAATCGGCAGCTATTAACACATCGTTTAGAACCTTCAGGAGTGCAGTCTTTGTCCTGTCCCTCCATTATATATGTTTTTTTTAAAAGATTGAAAAAGCTTGAATACCTTATTTTTATCCAGGAAACTCTGCAGTTGTTCCAACACTGTCTTCTCTAAAATCTTTGAAATAAAAGGAAAATTAGAAACAGGTCTGAAATTGGCCAAAACATTTAAGTCTAAGTTTGGTTTCTTTAACAACGGCTGAACTACAGCATGTTTTAATGCTTCCGGTACCGTGTATGTTTCCAGACATCGATTTATGATGTTTAAAAGATAAGGCCCCACTGCATCGAAAACTTGTTTTAAGAGAAATGGAGGGATGGCATCCATAGAGGAAGTTGATGGCTTTAATTGACCCACTATTTCTTGAAGATGGGAAAGAGAAGTAGGTTCAAATTGCTTAAACTTTGCCGTACAAGCCGTAGAGATAGAAGAATCAAAATAGGGACAAGATATCCCCAATCTAATGTCACTGATCTTATTCACAAAAAATTTAAGAAAATCACCACACAGAGTCTTTGATACAGCAGGATACTCATAAACAGGTGGATTAATAACAGAGTTGAAAACAGTAAAAAGAGTTCTTGGTGTATGTAATTTTCAGTAATGAGTTTAGTAAAATAACTGAATCTTGCTGCTCTCAATGAATCCCTTAAAATTTCAAAAGAGACATGAAGCTTATCTTTCTTCCATCTTCGCTCTGCTATTCTGCAGGATTGCATCAAAGGAGAGTATGCTGTCATCCATCTATGGCTCAACTCTTGGATTAGGTTTTAAGGTCTTTACGGGAGCCACTGTGTTTAAAACATTCACAAATGTAGAATTGAACTCAGACAAAAGCTCCTCTGCACTTAATTCATTGTTGTTTGCATCCATAGCTTGCATAGTATCGCAGAAAGCTGATGAGAAAACTGTACTAGTTGCAGAGGCATTTATCAATGTAATGTAATAAACTCTTTAGCTAAAGAGTCTGTTGTGCAACACACATGCAAGGAAAATCTCCAAGAATTAACAATTTATCATGCGTTGGTACAAATTCACCCAAAAAATCTGCAAACTCGTTTAAGAAGTCTGCGTTGTGTTTAGGAGGGCAATATAACAAGGCAATCAATAGTGGACTATTCGGTTCAAGTCAGTGGTGTAGTCTAGATTTTTGTAGTGAGTATACTGTAATTTTTCCCTCCCAGCCTCATACTTACCTGTCCCAGAGCGACACCCCATAAGCACCACCACACTCACTAATGCATGTAGTAGCTATGCATCTGGGGCCGTATTCACAAAACATTTTATCTTACCACTAAGAGTTCTCCTAAATAGCAGTAAAAGTTCTTAGCTAAGAGTTTTCTCTTAAAACCTATTCACAAAGCTGCTGAGACAAACTTTTACTAAGGAATTGACTGAAGTCTTAAGCTAAGAGTAAGGGTGGGGTTGACCTCGTTGCTATGGACTATACACACAGTGATTGGCTGATGGGGGAGGAGTCAGCGATTTAATCATAGAAATATTGTAGAATGAGGTGTCATGTTTCCACATTAAAATAAAGGTTTTAAAATACAAATGTTGCCCTATTCAAATAAATATTTTTTAATAAAAATGTTGCCATAGTCAAAATAAAATGTTGCCATATTGTTGCCATAAAGGTTTTAAAATGTAGGCTAAGTGTCACTAATTAAACTAGTATATACAGTTAATTGTCCACCTCTTGGATGTCTGCATCTCAAGAGAATGCAGAATTCAAGCGACAAATTATGTTTTATAAACAAAGTTTGGGAGAAACACATTCAAACGGTCTTTCTAATCAGCTCGAGAGGAGGAATATATACACAGACGAGAGCCGACTCGCCTATAGTTACTTCGACGGTTTTCTGCATCCCTCTGCCATCCCGCTCCTCTCTCGGCTGGGGATATGGGGAGAACTTTGGTTTTGGGCTAAATTTCAAGCTCGGAGCCCTCAATCCCCTTGGACAGCACACCAAATACACTTATTATATATATATATTTTTTTTTTTACTCTATTCAATCATTTGTAAGTGTGAACTCATGAAAACCACTGGCACAGGTAATCAGACAATACTTATTTATTTGTTAAAGATTTTTTTGGGCGTCTCATCGTAGGTTCAAATCTATATATCAAATTGTATTGCATTTATGAAGAAAAGTTTCAGCACCCAAGGCTCTATTGCTATTCCCTCAATGGTGTTCAGTGTCTTTGGGTGGATTAGGACTGTTTGTGATTTGGTCTTAGTGATTTAGGAGTCCTCTTGACTACTCCTAAAGTTTCACAGACTTAGGAGCTAGTTTTAGCACTAAAATGCTTTGTGAAATACTCCTAGAGCAAAAATGTAGGACTCCTAAAATTAGGACTGACACATTATTTTTAAAAGTTTCTCCTAAATCGGCAAGTTAGGAGCTACTATTAGCCTAATGTACTAGTAATAAGTACATTTTCCCACTTAAGTACACTTAATATAAATGCACTAATTAGCTATAACACTTAAGTGTAGTCAGAAGTAAACAAAATATACAGAAGTGTTTTATAAATGCATTACTTAAAAGTGTGCTATGAATGCTTTACATAACGTTTTTGTGGATTTTTGTATATACTGTCACGAAGTTCTATTTTAATGGATTTTCATGAAAAATAAAACATGCAGATTAAATGTGTACTGAAATTCACAATTTAACAGTAACACACACTCACAGAGAGACAGAGTGAACCAGTGAACCGTGACAAGTACAATCATTATTAAAATATATGAAATATAGCACTTTAAATACTTTATGCTAAAAGTATACTTACTGTTAAATTGTGAATTTTAGTACGCATTTAACCTGCATGTTTTATTTTTCATGAAAATCCATTAAAATAGAACTTAGTGACAGTATATATAAAAATCCACTAAAGTTTTATGTAAAGTGTTTATAGCATACTTTTAAGTAATGCACTTATAAAACACATCTGTATATTTTGTTTACTTTACTTGACTACACTTAGTCATTTTAAGTGTTAGTGCTAATTAGTGCATTTATATTAAGTGTACTTAAGTACCACAGTTGGGAAAATGTACTTATAACTAGTACATTAGTAATACATTTAAAAAAACAAAAAAAATAAAAATTTTAATTTAGGATTACTATATAAAAGTCTACTAAGATTGAAATTTTTTTTAAAGCATTCAAAGCACACTTTTAAGAAATACACTAATAAAACTCCTCTGTATATTTTTTGCAGTAGTATACTTTATTTCAATGCACTAAAAATCAATTTAAGTATTAGTGGTATTTAGTATACTTTTTTAACTGCACTGAACTGAAGTACTACTGAAGTAGAAATATAGTTTTAATTAGTGTATTTATAGTGTATACCTTTTACAATTTTATTTAGCACAAAAAAAAAGTACTACAAATGTACTTGCTTGTATTTAAGTATTTTTTTAGTGCATTGAAGTATATATATTTTTCACCTGTGTTATGACCAGTAATGCTGCTTGAATAATAATCATGTATTGTTCATTGTTGACTACTCAGCATTTTGTCACCTCACGTACCCGCAGGGGTACGCGTACCCCAGTTTGGGAACCACTGGTGTAGAGCATTTCCTTAAGAGCCATACGGATGAGAACTTGGCTACTGGACACATCAAGCTCATGGAGGAGTGGGGCATAAAGGAGAAAGTGAAGTGCTGGTAACTGATGTGGCAGCCAATATGATTGCATGTGTAAGATCAATAAATGTTATGCATTGCACATGCACTAAATCTCATTGTGAGGAAGTCCTTTGATGACATTAGTAGCTTCAATGAAATCAGATCCAAATGTAGGAAACTTGTGACCTATTTCCGAACCAGCACTACAGCAAAAGTACAGGAGCAGATTGGGAAACCAGTTCTGAAGCTGAAAATTGAAGTGGACACTCGCTGTAACAGCACTTATAACATTCTGGAACGGCTCTATCAGCTGAGAGAGCCAGATGGGGGCAGCCCTTGCCTGTCTAAGGACTGACATCACCCCTTCTACTGCTTTGGAGTATGAGGCAGTCCAAAATGCCTTACATGTTCTTGCCCCTTTCCTACAGTAGAGCTTTCTGCGGAGAAAAGAGTGTCTGCCTCCAAAGTGATTCCTTTGATGAAGATGTTAAATCATACGGTAACAAGTAAGCTGGAAGGCCTCAAGTCCAATTTAACAAGGCAGCTGGGTGACAGCCTGGTCCGGAGGGTTAGGGAAAATGCAGTACATTTTGAATCATTAAGTGTGATGACCATACCCACATTATTGGATCCTAGATTAAAAAAACTGGGATTCTTAAACCAAGGGAAACTACAAGAAGCAGTATCCAGATTAAAATCAGAATGTGCTACTGTAATCAGAAGTTCTGCCATCCATTCTGCTTCCACCAATACACCCCAGCTCAGCTGCCAGCCTCTTCAGAAGCAGGTCAATCTACAAACAACAGTAAGTAGTATATTTCTTTGTTGTGTGAATTTTCACATAAGTGATTAGTACTGTGAACCATTGTTAATGGAGTTTTTCTCTTTGTACCTCTATTATTACGTGACCATTGGCATATGCTGGATAGCACGGTCGATCACAGTAGAAGGAGCTCAAGTGCAACAGCAGATGCTACTGTTGAAGTGGATCGATATTTATCGGAAGTGAATCTCACAAGATCTGAGGATCCACTAGTATACTGGGCTCAACAGAAGCATCTGTATCCTCACTTATACCAGCTGGCACTTGCATTCTTATGTTCCCCTGCACCCTCTGTTCCTTGCGAAAGGATCTTTTCCAAGGCTAGAGAGGTTTTGTCCAAGAAGAGGAATCATCTAAACCCCAACACACTTCAAGAATTTCAATAAAAAGGATTCCTTCACCCACCCTAAACTGCTCTGTTGCAGTTTGCTCCATATCCCCAGTCCCATAAGCACAACACTGCACTAAAACAGTTCACTGCACCAAAAACAGTAATAATTCTTAACTTTTCCCAACCCAGACTGCTCTGTTGCAGTTTGCAGTATTACACTCCCTCCACAATAATCACTGCACTAAAACACAGCATCAATTTTGTTGTTCATACTGTCACTATCCAAACAGGGGATAACAGGGGAAACGTTAAGTAACGCTGTACAGACAAGACTTCACAACGAGACAAACAACTGAACTGGGTAAATAGGGAGAGAGACACAGGGATAATAAGGTGATAGGAAACAGCTGCACATGATTACACAGATGACAAATAAAGCATTGTGGGAAACTGAGTCCATGATGTGTGTCGTGTCAGTGGAAACAGTGTCTTCTGCTGACCTGCAAGGGTACTGGCAGCTGGTGGATGTGAGAGTTATACGTTATAAATACACTAATTAAAACTATATTTCTACTTCAGTAGTACTTCAGTGCACTTTTAAAAAGTATACTAAATACCACTAATACTTCAATTGATTTTTAAGTACATTGAAATAAAGTAAACTACCACAAAATATACTATTTTTATACTTTATACTAGTATACTTTTTTATTAGTGTATTTCTTAAAAATAGTTAAATCTTAGGATTACTATATAAAAGTCTACTAAGTTTAAATTAAATTGATTTTATAAAAAATATATTACTAATGTACTAGTAATAAGTACATTTTCCCACTTGTGGTACTTAAGTACACTTAATATAAATGCACTAATTAGCTATAACACTTAAGTGTAGTCAGAAATAAACAAAATATACAGAAGTGTTTTATAAATGCATTACTTAAAAGTGTGCTATGAATGCTTTGTTTTTGTGGATTTTTGTATATACTGTCAATAAGTTCTATTTTAATGGATTTTCATGAAAAATAAAACATGCAGATTAAATGTGTACTGAAATTCACAATTTAACGGTAACACACACTCACAGAGAGACAGAGTGAACCAGTGAACCGTGACAAGTACAATCAAGTACACTATTAGTGTCATTAGTAGCACTGTTTTCCCCACTTTAAAATATATAAAATATAGCACTTTAAATACTTTATGCTAAAAGTATACTTACTGTTAAATTGTGAATTTTAGTACGCATTTAACCTGCATGTTTTATTTTTCATGAAAATCCATTTAAATAGTGACAGTATATATAAAAATCCACTAAAGTTTTATGTAAAGTGAGTAATGCACTTATAAAACACATCTGTATATTTTGTTTACTTTACTTGACTACACTTAAAATCATTTTAAGTGTTTGTGCTAATTAGTTCATTTATATTAAGTGTACTTAAGTACCACAAGTTGGGAAAATGTACTTATAACTAGTACATTAGTAATATATATATATATATATATATATAAACAATTTAATTTAAATTTAGGATTACTATATAAAAGTCTACTAAGATTGAACAAATTTTTAAAGCATTCAAAGCACACTTTTAAGAAATACACTAATAAAACTCCTCTGTATATTTTTTGCAGTAGTATACTTTATTTCAATGCACTAAAAATCAATTTAAGTATTAGTGGTATTTAGTATACTTTTTTAAGTGCACTGAACGGAAGTACTGCTAGTTTTAATTAGTGTATTTATAGTGTATACCTTTTACAATTTTATATAGCACAAAAAAATATTAATGTACTCCAAATGTACTTGCTTGTATTTAAGTATTTTTTTAGTGCATTCAAGTATACTTTTTTTCACATGTGTTATGACCAGTAATGCTGCTTGAATGAAGCGTATTACATGACTGTAAGAATTGTCACAAGGTCAGGAGCATTGGAGAAAGTCATGTGACCCACTGAATATTCTGCCAAGTTAGGGGTATTTTCAGGACATCACAGGTGGTTGTGAATTATGTCATTTTGAGGGTTCCCTCATCTGGGAAGGAGCCGAGTGTCCTTGGAAAATGTTACATCTTGCCTGTGATAAAGGATTGACCATCATTTGGCAGGTTGCCACTATTAGAGAGTACACTAATTGTGTGAAATTGAGGGTGCATCTTACCAAAGAAATAAGTCACATGGTTGTTGTGAAATAACAGATAAGGAAAGGGTATAAGAATTGCACCCGGGCCAGAGACAAACTCAGATGTCCTGCAGGCATCTCGGCTTTGTTGCTTTGTACAATAAAAGCTTATTTTGACTTCTGAAACTCTGCCTCTTGAGCTTCATTTGCAAAGAAGAAAGGATTTTTCTCCACAACAATACATTAACTAAATTAATAACTAATGATTTTTACAATGGAATGACTCAATACTGAACTTACTAAAGCTGGACAATGACACTATTTTCTTGAGCTGCTTTACTGCCAAAAATATGTTCCCATTATCACTGTAAAGCTGCTTTGACACAATCTGCACTGTAAATAAAGGTGACTTGACCTGAATTAATTACTTACCCTCATGTTGTTCCAAAACTGTAAGACCTTCGTTCATCTTCGGAACACAAATTAAGATATTTTTGATGAAATCCAAGAGTTTTTTTTTATTTTTTATCCCCAGAAAGCAACATAATTACTACATTCAAGGTCCAGAAAGGTATTAAAGACATCTTTAAAATAGTCAGTGACTACAGTGGTTCAATCTTAATGTTATAAAGCAATGAGAATACTTTTTTGTGTGCAAGAACAAAAAAATAATGACTTTATTCAACAAATTCGTCTCCCTCCTTTCAGTCTCCTATGCTATTTACGTTGTATAGACAGTGCAGGTGTCCATGTACTACATCCGAACACTGACTCAGTATTGGCCAACATTGTTCACGTGAGCAGCACGACGCATGTGTGTGATGCTGACGCAGGAGCCGGCCAATAATGAGTCAGCGTTCTGACGTAGAACACGGAAGCCTGCACTGTCTATACAACGTCAACTGCATAGGAGACTGACAGGGGAGAGATGAAATTGTTGAATAAAGTTGTTATTTTTGTTTTGTTTTTGCACACAAAAAGTATTCTCGTTGCTTCATAACATTATGGTTGAACCACTGTAGTCCAATTTTCTGGACCTTGAATGTGGTAATTACGTTGCTTTCTATGGGGAATAAAAAGAACCTCTCAGATTACATCAAAAATATTTTAATTTGTGTTTGCAGATGTGGAACGATGAGGGTGAGTAATTAATGACAGAAACTTCATTTTTGAGTGAACTAACCCTTTATTACAAAATATAAAATATGTGTTTACTTGTCCTTGTTGCAGTGGTGATTCATGAATTATGAAACATGTAAGTATGCATATGTGTCTTTAAAAAGTTCATAAAGACTTACTGAGCCATTTGTGTCATTAATTGCATATTTTCAAATGCCATCTAAAGGTTGAGAAATACAGAAGTTGGACATCACAGAAGATTTGAATTGCAGGTGTGTCAGTGACTGATTTTTGTGTGAATCTATTCAAAAATACATAAAAATGCCATTTATAGAAATATAACTTTAATACACCTAATCTATGATGAAAATGTTTATAATTTCTGAATTAAAATTCATTGTGATATTGGTATATGATGGTGTAAGTCCTCCTGAGAATAAAAATGGATTTTTTCAATTGCTAACATAAGCATTGGTTAATACTAAAGGTAGTTTTTCAAAACTCTTCAGACATTCAGCATTATCAAGGTGAATCTTGGCCATATACAAATAACCTCACCTTAAAAAACTTAAAAAACCACAAAGATTTTGTTTGTTTGAATATTTTTTCTCCCACATAAATTTTAGCATTTCACAACCATTTCACTTAAATGGCTTTTTTAAAGCATATGTAACAAGAATGAATGGGAAATACTACAATATAGGGGTTTCTTTCTTTATCTTTGCACAGTAATTAACTGTATAAAAATAAGTTGAAAAAAAAAAAAAAACCCACACACACACATCAACAACATTCTAGTCCTCCCCCTCCCAAAGCCATCCCCTTTTAAAAATGTGGGCATGGAGACTAAAAACAGGACACCTGGGTAGGTTTTCAGCTGAAATTACAATTAGCTGTGTTTGGACACACAGCATGCAAAACCTCACTGTTACGTAGCAGTGGAGATGAATAAGGAGAGCAGAGACAGGGATGGGCAGTATTTATGATACATGTATTTCAAATATGTATTTCAAATACAAAATAGGGTTGATGAAAATGGCTTTGTATTTTGTATCAAAATACTGTTTTTTGTATTTTTGTAGTTTTAAAATACTGTAAAATACTTTGTAAGAAGATGACATCATCAAAATGTAACCTCTGATTGGTGCTTACTCAGTATGCCCAGACTTGTTAAGTTTTGGTGTTCGTTTTAGTAGCCTAGGCTAAATAGTTTACCAATTTACATAATTTTCTTGAAAACTATTATACCGAGCAGCCGCCCCCTATATTTAGGATTAACAATCAAATGATTAATTAGTTAGAAAGTAGTAGCTATGAATACATGTGTCTTCTTATGAATGACTTGTTTGTCATTGAGTCAGTGTTGCTGATGCAAAGTAGACCCTTTGTTACCAAACACCAAGTAACTAAATTAGGATACAATTATGAGTCATTCGCAAACTGTTAAATATTAAACTGTTGGTTACTTTAAAACTAACCTTCATCTGGGAGATTACAGGGATGTGTGAATATTTGATCTGTTAAAGCCACAATATGTACAAATCCGATTCCAAAAAAGTTGGGACACTGTACAAATTGTGAATAAAAACAGAATGCAATAATGTGGAAATTTCAATATTTTATTCAGAATACAACATAGATGACATATCAAATGTTTAAACTGAGAAAATGTATAATTTTAAGGGAAAAATAAGTTGATTTTAAATTTCATGGCATCAACACATCTCAAAAAAGTTGGGACAAGGCCATGTTTACCACTGTGTGGCATCCCCTCTTCTTTTTATAACAGTCTGCAAACGTCTGGGGACTGAGGAGACAAGTTGCTCAAGTTTAGGAATAGGAATGTTGTCCCATTCTTGTCTAATACAGGCTTCTAGTTGCTCAACTGTCTTAGGTCTTCTTTGTCGCATCTTCCTCTTTATGATGCGCCAAATGTTTTCTATGGGTGAAAGATCTGGACTGCAGGCTGGCCATTTCAGTACCCGGATCCTTCTTCTACGCAGCCATGATGTTGTAATTGATGCAGTATGTGGTCTGGCATTGTCATGTTGGAAAATGCAAGGTCTTCCCTGAAAGAGACGATGTCTGGGTAGGAGCATATGTTGTTCTAGAACTTGGATATACCTTTCAGCATTGATGGTGCCTTTCCAGATGTGTAAGCTGCCCATTCCACACGCACTCATGCAACCCCATACCATCAGAGATGCAGGTGACAAATAAAGAAGCCATTTTCATCAACCCTATCAAATACAAATACAAAATAGTATTTTGTAATTTGTATTTGATAGGGTTGATGAAAATGGCTTTGTATTTTGTATCAAAATACTGTTTTTTGTATTTTTGTAGTTTTAAAATACTGTAAAATACTTTGTAAGAAGATGACATCATCAAAATGTAACCTCTGATTGGTGCTTACTCAGTATGCCCAGACTTGTTAAGTTTTGGTGTTCGTTTTAGTAGCCTAGGCTAAATAGTTTACCAATTTACATAATTTTCTTGAAAACTATTATACCGAGCAGCAGCCCCCTATATTTAGGATTAACAATCAAATGATTAATTAGTTAGAAAGTAGTAGCTATGAATACATGTGTCTTCTTATGAATGACTTGTTTGTCATTGAGTCAGTGTTGCTGATGCAAAGTAGACCCTTTGTNGCAACGGCGAATGGCACGGTGGATTGTGTTCACCGACAATGTTTTCTGGAAGTATTCCTGAGCCCATGTTGTGATTTCCATTACAGTAGCATTCCTGTATGTTATGCAGTGCCGTCTAAGGGCCTGAAGATCACGGGCATCCAGTATGGTTTTCAGGCCTTGACCCTTACGCACAGAGATTGTTCCAGATTCTCTGAATCTTTGGATGATATTATGCACTGTAGATGATGATAACTTCAAACTCTTTGCAATTTTTCTCTGAGAAACTCCTTTCTGATATTGCTCCACTATTTTTCGCCGCAGCATTAGGGGAATTGGTGATCCTCTGCCCATCTTGACTTCTGAGAGACACTGCAACTCTGAGAGGCTCTCTTTATACCCAATCATGTTGCAAATTTACCTAATAAGTTGCAAATTGGTCCTCCAGCTGTTCCTTATATGTACATTTAACTTTTCTGGCCTCTTATTGCTACCTGTCCCAACTTTTTTGGAATGTGTAGCTCTCATGAAATCCAAAATGAGTCAATATTTGGCATGACATTTCAAAATGTCTCACTTTCAACATTTGATATGTTATCTATATTCTATTGTGAATAAAATATAAGTTTATGAGATTTGTAAATTATTGCATTCCTTTTTTATTTACAATTTGTAAAGTGTCCCAACTTTTTTGGAATCGGGTTTGTAAATTTTCGCCGCTAGAGGTCACTTATTCAGTCTCTTATCCTTGATTTTGTGGAATCATGGGATGTGTTGTCTTCACGTCTACAGCCGGTAGAAAAGAATCGGGATGGGACTTGGTCAGAAATCATGTTTATGGATAAGATTATTAATGTTACTGTAGTATGAAGCAGAGCAGGGCCAAGTGATGTTGTAGCTGAACGAAGCCGCTGAAGCGATTGCTAATGTGAGACGAACGCAACACACGCCTCGCGAGCAGTGGAACTTTTATTATGCCATATTCGCCGCTTCTGCTTTATTCGGTCAAGCGTATGTTGGCTAAAGCAGCGCTGTTTTATCATATTAGATACATTTGTGTGTTGAAAGTTGTTATAATGCTACTCTGCGTTCGCTGAGCAGCTGCTGTGAGACACTTGTTGCACACTGCAGTAAGCTAGATTGATATTAGGCATGGTAAAACAAGGTACTCGCGGTAAATCAAGAAAACAAGATTTAAACAAGAAACTATATAACATGATTAGTTTTCTGTCGATGAATGAATCCAAACAGTTCCTCATCTGTCTAATAAAACATATAATATATTAAAGCGTCTTCTGTGTTTCCATGGTTTCTACAAAATAAAACCAAAAACCGAGGGTAATGCGGGTAGGATGTCATTGATAGGCGATGCACCGACGTGTCCTGGTTAAAATTGCTTATATTTCTCTGGATTTAAACATTCTTGGAAACATTTCGGATAATGTAACTACACAAGTCAACAAAATAAATAACATTGTTCTAGTAGTTTTTGGATATTTTAATCCAAAAATCCTACTGTACATATTGTGCCTTTAACTGGTTGCATATGTTAGATTTATTGATTGACTCGGGCAGAGAAAAGCTGTTGCTATCAAACATTGTTTACTTAGTCAGTGTAATGGTGAATGGATAGATCAAATAGGCCAATTGATGGAAGGTTTGCGAATAAATTTCACACTCACTTGTAAAAGTATTTTTTAAATACAAAAATACAGTAGTTTATTTTGATACATGGTGTGGCTGCTGTAGTTTGTAGTTTATTTTGATACACTTAAAATTAAGGTATTTGGTATTTTATTTTAAATTACTTTTTGATGTATTTTTGCCCAACCCTGAGCAGAGATGGGGATCCTTTCAACAGCTGTTCAATCAAGTATCACAAGAAAATCCACAGAAGAGCCAAAAGGCAGCATAACAGCGTGCCTTAAAACAAGAACAAAAACCAACAAGCAAAGCAAAGAAGGCCAGCACAGGACTATACCAACCATGGAAACTAACAAGACAATCAGAAACCAAGAGGGAACTAATAAGACAGGAACTGACGATAACGGTATTGTTTTCAAAAACTTGCACTTTAAAACACATTTTCAAAACTCTTTTTTTGCATCATAACTTTACACACAGTCCATCAAATGATTAGCCATACTACACGAATGTTAAAAATGTAAAACACTGCTATCACTGATATTTTGCATGCTCAGAGTTCTTGAAATGCACAACAGTTTGTCATATATGTGTAGTTTTGACATGTAAGCACAAATACTGTATAAAAAGTATGTAGCTGATATGCATTTTCAGTATATATTTACACTATAATTGCATGTTAACAAAAAAAACAAAACTGTAAAGTTTAAGGAAATTTACAAAGGAAATTTTAAATGTTTTAAAATTGTATTATTGTTTCCTTAAAAGCATTGTTGGATAAATCTCACAAAAATAAATATTCATGTTTCACTGCAAAATCAGAAGAAAAAAGGTATGAAATAATATTTTGAATGAAGAATATTAAGCCCATTTTAATAATCCTATCATTTTCCTATATCCTTTCTTTTGGGGTGCAGTGTAATATAACCGGACATCTTGATAGATTTCCTGAGAAAACCTATAAAAAACATACAAAAGCTTTTCATTTAAAAAAATCCTTTTATCTTGTTTGAAAAAAAAGAAAAAGAAGTAAAATCATTTATCCAACTTAAATAAAAGTATCACTTTCCTAAAACTCCTGAAATTATTACTTGCCTAAGAACTCCTGATACATGCATATAAAACTATTTTTTAATTCCTTTTTGTCATCTTCACATAATTAGTCTACATATTGACACAGCAGGAATAGCGACTGTCCTACTGCGATGAAAGGAAGAAGTGCAGCCACGGAGCGCTCTCTCTCTCTCACACTCGCTCACTCACTCACAAGGAGGGGACATTAGAGGGTCTCGTATTCTCTTTCGCGTATCCATAACCTGTAAAGGCTTCATGAAGCTCGCAGCCAAAGCATGTGTATCTGAACCCGCGCAGATATTGCTGGTGCTTTTGGTACATGTGGTGTCCTCGATCCCTTCAGGCTGCCCAGAGCGCTGTGTGTGTGATGACCAGCATGTTGTCCAGTGCGCTGAACAAGATCTCCGCAGATTCCCAACAGGACTCCCTCTGACCACCCGCCAGCTCATCCTGTCCAACAACCAAATCTCTGATTTACCTGCGCTCGAGCTCAATTTCCTATCCGACCTCATGTATCTGGACTGCAGCAATAATTCTCTCACACACATATCTGAATCCACATTTGGGAACCTGAGAAAGTTGGCATATTTGGACTTGTCCTTCAATTCCTTCCGTAAGATTGAGGAGCAGACCTTCAGAGCGCTGGAGAGCCTGGTGATGTTGAGACTGACGGATAACCCCAGGCTGTCAGAGTTTCACCCTCAGGCCTTCTCGCATGCAAGTGCTCTTCAGGTGCTGGACATCAGCAGGAACAATCTGAGCAGACTAAATGTGAGTTCCCTCATGGCACTAGGCGGGCTAAGGTCTCTCGGACTGAGCGGGAACCCGTGGCTGTGCGCCTGTGACACGGAAGAGCTCTGCTTATGGATGCACACCGACACCTTTAAATTTCAAGGTAGAGATGTAGGTTACACCAGTTTGGGTCTGGGGTTTGCCGTTCTGCCTGTTTAGGCATATTGGGTAATTTTTTTAAATAACTTTATTTAATAACGTTGCTCTTGAATAATATAACAAATAGGCCTATTATATAGCCTAAAGCTTAACAGATTATTATGTCGGAGAGACTGGGCAATACTTTAACACTGTTTTGTTTTAGCATCTGTAACTCAGTGATTATGTGCAGTGTGCGTGTGTATGCGCACATTTTTGTGACATCAGGACACAAATTTGTATAATGACATGGGTATGACAAAGGTATTACAAGGAGAGGGTGACTTATAAGGACATTACCCCATGTCCCCATTTTTCAAAAGGCTTATAAATCATACAGAATGAGATTTTTTGAGAAAGTAAAAATGTGCACAGTTTCCTGTGACGGGTAGGTTTAGGTGTAGGGTTGGTGTAGGGCGATAGAAAATACGGTTTGTACAGTATAAAAACCTACACGGCTAGCTGATACCTTTTAATCCAGCGAATATTTCTATTGCAGTGTTGTCTCAAAAATGTATAGTTACTGACAGTGTTGGGGAAAGTTACTTTTAAAATTAGTGCATTACAATATTGCATTAATCCCCAAGAAAAAAGTAACTAATTGCTTGTTTGTTTTTAATAATAACAACAACAAAACACAAATAAACAAATGTTCTATTTCAGGCAAATGTAAAGGCCCTTTTATGCCAAAAGTGAAATGAATAAGCCCTGGGCTGAAGGAAATGCAGATTCACACCTGTACATTAGAGGGCGCAGCTGAAACAAACCTTCAGTGTTTGTGCTAGCTTTCCATATGTGATGTACGGAGCCCTGTTGCCAAGTCCGCGGTTTTCCCGTGGAATTGGGCTACTTTTAGACTGTTGCCACGGGTTGTTTTTCATGTCCGCAGGTTGAAGCGACCCCAAATAACATGATATTTAGCCCATGGAGTGCGAATTTTACCAGGGGAACCCCGCCAAAAACGCAGATCTTACCCCCTGAAACGCGATTTTCGCCACAGGACCCCCCTGAAACACGATTGGGCTGGTTTTGTGCTAGTTTTGACTTGCAATTGGGCGGGTTTTGTTGTGAAAACCTGGTAACCCTGTGCCCCGGACATGACATGCAGGAAAAAAAATAGTAGGCTAAATCGTGTGCACGATTTACTAATTTGTTCCCTCGATTTACTAAAACGTGCGCATGATTTACTATTTCGTTCCCTCGATTTACAAAAACGTGCGCACGATTTACTATTTAGTAAATCGAGTGAACAAATTAGTAAATCGTGCGCATTATAATTTTTTTTAATTTTTGCATGTCATGTGCAGGGCTCCGTAGTACGGATTAATCATCAGGCACTCTGCTTTAGATGTCGGTATTGGTCTTATCACTTGACCGCTAGAAAAAATAAAGTTTCATGACATTTCTAAATATTTTAATAACTAGACCTCATCTAATGACATGCTAATCTGCTATTTAATGTAATAATGTCTGTTAATGTTAGTAATTCTTGCTTGTAAGTAAGTTGTAGCAATGGATTTGTAAAGGCCATCTGATTGATCCCGTATGTGATGCTTAGAGGATGGATGAAGGGATGGATAGAA
>RJVU01058740.1:504286-516223 GCA_003731715.1 Anabarilius grahami | reverse complement strand
GCAAAGGGTCTGAATACTTAGGACCATGTGATATTTCAGTTTTTCTTTTTTAATAAATCTGCAAAAATGTCAACAATTCTGTGTTTTTCTGTCAATATGGGGTGCTGGGTGTACATTAATGAGGAAAAAAATGAACTTAAATGATTTTAGCAAATGGCTGCAATAAAACAAAGAGGGAAAAATTTAAGGTGGTCTGTATACTTTCCGTACCCACTGTATATATATATATATATATATATATATATATAGGCATACATATACAGGCCCTACATGCAAAAACATGCATACAGTGCATACATATGCATTTATACATTCTATACTATATCTGCAGATCATTGTTTAAGCTTATCTTTGTGTTAATCTTTTTGGAATGTTCATAGAGTCCAATTATAACCAGATATATTTAGGCTGCTAAGGGCCTCTTAGTATACAAAGCCACACTGAACACTCACACAGACATAAAACAAACACACAGTGTGAGGAATATTACAGACATTTAATTGGCCCAGATGTATTCCCTCAAGAGCAGCTAATTATTTTGCTCTACAAATTAACATTCTGCTATACATAGAAATGCAAGATCAAACGCAAACAATATCTCTTCTTCTGCTGTAAGCTGCTAGCCCCTTATGTGCTGGCCTATTTTTTTACCTTTTACTGGCTTTGTAGGGGCTTATTTAAGTGTAGGGTGTGCCCGCCAGGCATGTGTAGCATTATTATACATCTGTACAGCTGTCAATGGGTTGTTGACGTGACATGGCATTTTCACTGTCACACAAGATAAAAATGAATATAGTATTGTCATCATTTAAAATGCAGTAAATGATTAAACATTTCTTTGTCTTATATGGACCTGATGTTATTAAAACTGCTTTGTTATTAGATTTTTCAACGTTTTTGAGCCAAACCTCAAAATTGTCCTATGGTGTGATTGTCTCAAGCATGGTTCAATAAATTACAACTTTTATAAATTAAAAAGAAAAGTATAAAAATGTTAATAAATACCTCAGGCATAATTTTCAAAAGGTTTCTATTTTAGTAAATGGCAATAATTTTTTTCATCCATATATGTCTAAAAGCATAGGATCTTGATACATTTTGTCACTGAAAACTATGTCCTCTGGTGTGACCCCGTATCTGAATTTTAAATCGGGCAATTCCACAGACAACTTTAATTAGTTGAAGGACTCCATTCAAGATCATGTAACTGAAGCCCCCTGTGAAGCCCATGACATATGCACATGGTTAGTTTTTGTCTCAGAATTGTTCAAATATTTGACTTTTTTTGGAACCACAATAAAAGTGGTTCCACTCCTTTTTTTTTTGATGTTTTGCAGAAAATTTGCACTGTTATAAAGTGTCAAGAAAATAAATATAAAATGTGAAAACTTTATATTTGAGACTTGTTTTTGAGAATTGAGGGAGAGAAAACAAGGAAGTATAGAGCGAAAATTAACAGGGATCCACAAAAATGATGCAATGTAAATAGAATTGAAATGAAATGATGCCTTAAAAAGAGCAGCCATATACTTTAAAAAATGTGATTTTAAAAACGTGGTTGATGTAAAAAAAAGGAAATGTTATTTCTTCTTTAACCAACAAATGAATTGCATTAAAAAAGATTTTGGGGCTTTAAAGTTTCAAAAATATTTGCTCTGTCAAGGAGTCACCGTTCATTTTGATTTAACAAAAAAAAAAAACATGTTGGTATTGCTTCCATCAAAATTACATTTTCTTTCTTCTTTGACACAATCAAAGTTAAATAAAAAATACTTTAACGTAATACCCCTCACTCTCTTTAATGCAATAACTACCATTTCTGTCCTTTAGTGTGACATAATGTCCTTTGGTGCAACACACATAAAAGAACCACAGATTTGTTTTTATCTCAAAATATCTTAGAAGAACAGTTGAGTATTGCAGTAGGGGAGATATAATCATCACTCATCTGAAAATGGTATATTTTCAGCAGTCTTGAAAGGATGACAGCAAAGTTTGTCTCGTATTTACTGAAAATTTCCAATGAGTCCTACTAGTCAAGGGAAATAATGTTATTCATAATTTTAAATTAAATAAATAGCACTGTAAAAATATGTGTCTAACAATAAGGATAAATCTCTCTCATACTATTTGTATATTACTAAGAGTTTCTTTTTTTCTTAATTTTTGCTATGTCACACCATAGGACACATTTACAGTACAGTAAAAATGTGCAAAAAACAGTGAAAGAATTGATAAAGTCAGTGACCCCTATTTTTCTCAAACATCAGACTTCACACTGCATAAATATATGTATTTTCTTCTTCAAAAATGGTTATACAAAAAAAACTATTTGTCAACTACCCCAATACACATTGGCTCAATATTGAGCTATTTTATCTTAAAGGGTTTGTAACATAAACATATCAGCTATTTATATATTTATTTCAATAAAAGTGAAAAGCTTTGAAGACATATTCAAATATGTGAGGATAAGAAAATATGGCCTAAGTACAAAGGGTATTAGATGACAGAAAGATAAAGGAAGAGACAGACCATACAATATTGCACATCAGATGGGTTGATTCAGTCAACACAACTAATGAGAAAGTAATTGCAAGGATCGAGACAGTGGAAAATGGTGAGATTACTCTAAGGAGGTACATCATAGGCTACTCCTCGTGTAAAACACATTTATTAGTGGTGTTTGTTAAGGATGGAACCACTATTATTTTACAAATATACTTAGAATTTCTATTTATAGATTACTTAATGAAGTTAAGAAACAATTGGAGCAGAAGAAGTGTCTCCTTACAAAAGCATAAGTACAAAGGCTAAATGACTCAGCCGGAGCAGAGGGCAACCATGGGTTTGAATTATTCAGTGTGTATGGTAACGTAATATCCATGTATGAAAGGATGCCAAAGGGCACTGCTTTAATTTACACTGAAATCAGCAATGCTCATTTCCACTGCTACTCATGAAGTTAACCTTAAAGGAAGACATTAAATCTTGTGTATAGTACATGGACCTGTCTTATATTTAAAACTACTTGCATGTAATTACATCTGTAAATAATTTGTGCCTAACCTTACCCATATTCCACCGCAATAGCAGCAAAAGTGTTTTGCAATAAAACATGAAGAATTCTTTTTTTTATTTAAGTACATAGTCGTAATCCAGGATTAGTTAAATTAGGACATTAAAGTAGCTTTTATAAACATGCCTTAGAAAAAAACATTACTGGTTTTTTCTAAATTACTTATTTAAGATATGTCAGTGCAAGTTGCTTTCAGTTAAAACAGCTCAAACATGCATTTTAGTCTGAGACTAAGCTTCAAGGGTTAGTTCACCCAAACATTAAAATTGTATCATCATTTACTCACCCTGAAGTTGTTCCAAACCTATTTGAATTGCTTTCTTCTGCTAAACACAAAAGAAGATATTTTGAAGAATATGGGTAACCAAACAGGCCCAAGGCCTGGAAGGTGAGTAAATGAATACAAATAAATACAAACCATCTTACAAATGGCATGTAACTTTCGAACAAATAACAAATCTAGTGCATACATACGCACTGCTAGTGTTGCATTTTGCAGATAATGCAGAATTACCAGACTTTGCGTACTTGGTATCGAGAACCTTTGAACAAATACCAAATCTAGTGCATACATACACACACCTGTCTGTTACGATTGTAATACTTGCCTTTTTATGAGATCTCTCGGCTTGATTTTCTCACAAATTTGTGCAGGCAGATTTTCTCATGCAGTTGAGCAACTTCCTCTTCCAAAACAGCAGATGGTGCTTTGCTATGGATAAATTTCCACTAGTCTCCCGAGAGAAGCCCCGAAACATGCTTTTATAAAAATAATAAAACATTTTATAGTGCCTTTATCTTAAAGCGCTTTACTAGAACATACAAATAAAATACAATGGAATAGGGGAAGTAGTCTAAAAGATAGAAACATGCATCAAAACACATTTAAAGACATATATATATATAAAACAAAATAATCATGTATAGCCTGAAAAAATAAGTTTACAATGAGTTTACAGCTGACAAAAATGAGTGGTGAACAGGTGAATTGGGCGTTTCTCGATACCAAGTACGCAAAGTCTGGTAATTCTGCATTATCTGCAAAATGCAACACTATAGCAGTGCGTATGTACGCAGTAGATTTGTTATTTGTTCGAAAGTTACATGCCATTTGTAAGATGGTTTGTATTTATTTGTAAAATATGATGTAGGCACGTTTATTTATATTTGTAAAACACAATACATATATTTGTTACTGAACTTTGTATTTGCACCTCACTTTCTGTTTGTTTGCGAGTCGAGTTTTCCTTTGCAAAGCAGATTGTGTTTGTTTGCAAAATGCTGGATTTGTTTGTTTAATTATGGCACAATATTACCTCCATAAGTATCCCTAAAGCCTTGTCTGTGAAACTGGGGGAAAGACACCTAATATAAAGTGTGACTGAATAAAATGCTTCAGTAAATACTTAAGTGTTTCACCAACATGTTTAGTTTGGTGTGTTAATTGATTTGAGACCAATTACATTTATTTAGAGAAATGTGTCAAATCGATTGAGAAAAGCTGTATCATGATTAGGATTAAATAAGATAAATGACAAGTCTAATAAATCGAATTACATTTATTTTCATATTAAAAATCACAACAGACATCATGTATCACTCAGTTTAGTGCTTTCAAATACAATTTAAGAAGAAGGGAACAGTGAATACTGCATAGGGCCCCTGTCGTTTGGAATGCAGCTATGGCCTTGGGTGCTCCTCAATACTCAAATTGATGCCTGTGACCAGGAAGTGAGGACCCAAATTCAGAGACGCACTTCAATGTTATTTATTTTGAAAATGAAACAAAAGTCAAACTAAAACTACCCTGTAGGAGAAAAACACCAAGGCAGTAGGTAGAGTAGGGCTTGAGCACAAGGCTGGGAGCAGGACACGGCAAGGCTTGGAGCAGGGCAGGACACGACAAGGTTGGGAACAGAATAGCACACATGGAGTGTATGACAACGAACTGGCACAGGACAGAAAACAGGGAAAATAAATTAAAAGGGTAATGAGGAAGAACAGGTGGGGCAAATAAACCAATAATCAGATAACAAGAAGGGCTGGGTTAAGACAATAGACAGGAGAGCACATGGCACATAGAAACAAACATGACAAGCCATGTGCTCACACTGAATATGACAAAAACAAGTGCACATGGCCAGTGAACACAATCATAAGCCATGTGCTCAAAACATGACACGAACATGCAGCCAATGAGAACACTCACAAGCCACGTTTTCACACACAACATAACATGAAAGTACCCGGCCGATGAAAACAGAAACCGCGTGCTACATAGAACACGAGAACACAATAACATCTGGCAAATGAAAACATAAATCTGGTGCTCTACAAAAACACATGAGACAAGAGCGCACGGCGAACTAGACAGGAGTGTCAGGATCTGAACACCATGCTCCGCATGTGAAACGAAGTGCACGCTTACACAAAGACAAGACGATACATGAGTGTCAGGGCTCTGTCACAAAACTAAGAATAAACCCGACTGAAGTGACAGAACTATGACAGTATTCTATGTGATGTGCTTTGGATGTACACTGCACATTTTGTTAAAAATGTTCGTTTTGTGCATAGTATATAATGCATACTATAGAAGTAGTGTAAATAGCATGGTAGTGTGCTCCCAACAATGCCACACTTCTTAAATAGTTTTGTGACAATTTTATGTCTGTGGTTATGATGTAAGACTGTCATGTTTATAAAGTTGCTAAATATATACCAACAATACAAATGTTTTTGGAGTTAATGGAATCTTTTTTCTTGTGTTTTATGTGACTAGAAGAGGGACAGACAGTGTGTGAAAGTCCTTCTTACTTACGTGGACAGCGTCTCTCGGAATTTGGCCTTTGGCTGAGAAAACAATGCCATCCAGGACTGGGTCACCAGGACTACCTGTTCTTTGTGGCCATTGGTTTTGTCATCTTTGGAGTAGGCACGGTACTGGCATGGGTAGCCGGCATGGTAATAGTGTTCTGCCAACATTGTGTCAGATGGAGGAAGGCTAGACCAAATGTTAATGTGACTGAAGAGGAAAATAAAAGTGGCTTAACAGGAAAAAGTGGTTGATCGGACTTGAGAAATACTTGAACTAGCATAAACCTGACTCCAACGAGTACTGACTGGGAACTACGACAGAAAGTGAGGTGACAATTGTTTTGATCATGATCATGAGCCAGCTGACATAGGCTGCATGCCAAAGTTGAAAAAATGTTGCCTCACAAGCAACATAAGTAAAACAGGAAGGCAACAAGGCACATCAGAATCATAGATATTGTATCACATTCTGTATTGGGGGCATATTGTCATGTTTTGAGTTTGTCTTTTAATCTGTTTCTCCATCCTGTTCATGTTTAAGTTTCTCTGTTTGTTCATTTAGTCACACGTTCTCCTTTGTTTCCTGACCCTTGTTAGTATCCTTGGTTTCTCTTTTGATTAGTGTCCTCAGTTCAGCTGTGTCTTGTTAACTAGTCTCGTTTAGTCATTTGTTCATCTTGTATTGAAGCCCTCAGTTTCTGTCTAGTCCTTGTCTTGCGTTGATGTTGTTTTGGTTGTACTTACTCTCCTGATTGCATTTTCATTTTATTAAAAGTGTTCCAAAGAATCTCCTTTTGTCGTGCGCATCTTAATAACAGCCAAACCCTGTCACAGTGCTGGGTAGTAACTGATTATATGTTATCTGGATTACATAATCAGATTCCATAAATTAAAGGGTTAGTTCACCCAAAAATGAAAATAATGTAATTTATTACTCACCCTCATGCCGTTCCACACCCGTAAGACCTTCGTTAATCTTAATATTAAGATATTTTTGTTGAAATCCGATGGCTCAGTAAGGCCTGTATAGCCAGCAATGACATTTCCTCTCTCAAGATCCATTAATGTACTAAAAACATATTTAAATCAGATCATTTGAGTACATTGGTTCAATATCAATATTATAAAGCGACGAGAATATTTTTGGTGTGCCAAAAAAACTAAATAACGACTTATATAGTGATGGCCGATTTCAAAACACTGCTTCAATAAGCTTCGGAGCATTATGAATCTTGTGTGTCGAATCAGAGGTTAACTATAGCGTTGTGCAAGTTTACTGCAACAATGGAGCCACGAACTTCACATACTTTTGAAAATTAGTTGATCCTGGTAAGCACTTGTAAACACGACGGTATTCTTCTTCCACGGTTTAGCGTCAATGGCATTTGTTTCCAGAAGGACCGTTAAAGAACGCGACACACGCGTCTCCCGGACATCCTGGAGAATTAAAACAACCAGATGACGACTTCGAAACTCCTGAAGTGTTTCCAGTTAAGTGTGCCATATGCATCAGACATTCAGCCAACGATACGTGGGCGTGACGTCTGAGGTTGAGACTAAATTCAACCATACTAACAAGCAAAAATTACTTTAGCTGTCAGGGGTGTGGCTGCAATGATCACACAAAGATGAGGAATCAAACAAAAACAGTCTTTAATAAAGCCAAAACAGGAGACCACACAGAGTAATAGCAAACAACCACATAACTGAAGACACAAACGATACCAGACAAAGTACTGAATGAACTGAAGGGACACAAGGGAACAATAAAAAACATATTCAAGTCATCAGAAAGGTCTTTGTCTCCAACGAGCAGCGATCCCCCCTTCTGCTCAAGACATTTTTCTCATTCCAGACCAGACCTGCTTCACCCCATCCTGCTCCAGCTGCTGTTCAAGTTTCTGTCTGTTTGCTTCCCCTCCTTAATTTTCACCTTCAATTCACGCTGAATTTCCTTTGCTTTGACCATGTCCCCAGTCCTGAAGGCTTTTTTCTTCTGATTTAGCAGTGCTTTCAGGTTGCTGCTACCCAGGGTTTATTATTGGAATAACACTGAATCTCTCTGCTGGGAATGTTGATATCTGCACAGAACTTGATGTATTCTGTGACACAGTCAGTAAGACTATCAATATCATCCCCACAGGATTTACAGAAAACATCCCAGTCAGTTATTTCCAGGCAACCCTGCAGAGATTCTGTGGATTCATGGGACCAGAGTTTGAATGTTCTGGTGGTGACAGGCATTCTTTTCACAACAAGAATATAATAAGAATACACCCCTTACAGAAAACTTTCATTTTTAGATTTTCATAAAACATCACTTAGTATGATTTATTAGCTGGAAATTATGTTGTCTTTCATTGCTCTTTTTGCCAAACGGTTTCATTATGACATAAGTGCTCTGCCCTAATTCAAATACTAACACATAATCTTAACCTAAACCCTAAGCATAACCATTTGAAAACACATCCTGATAGCGTTACTGTTTGCCACGATCGGGCAAGCTTTTTTCAGCTGTGAACTGAATCCATGAAGTCTGAACTTTTGGTGACTAAATAATTGAGTTCATCAATAAAATTGATGGCGGGGCGGGGTTTGTTCAAGTTATTTTATTTATAAAGCGCTTTAAACAAGGTAGAACCTACCAAAGTGCTGAACAAGATCAAACATACAATAAAGAAACAAAGTAATAAAACATAACATAATTCAAAGACAAATTCACATCATAATTCAAATAAGAACCAAAAGGCCATGTCAATAAATAACAAAAAATGAAACATAAAAAGATAACAACTTAAATACTTAAACCAAACACATGTAATTCAATTAAAAGCCAAGTTAAAAAGAAAGGTTTTTAACTTATTTTTAAATTCTGATATAGTAGGGGCTGATTTAATTGCAAGTGGTAACTTATTCCAGAGGGTAGAGCCGGCTACAGCCAAAGCACGATTTCCTCTTGTCTTTAAACGGGCTTTTGGAATCTGAAGAAGTAATTTATCATTTGATCGAAGGCTCCTATTTGAGCAATATAGATGGAATTGAGTAGATAAATATGGGGGAGCAAGATTATTTAAAGATTTGTACACAAGTAACAGAATTTAAAGGGGTGTAACATGATCAAATTTTTTATAGCCCTTTAAGAATTTAGCTGTAGCATTTTGTACTAATTGAAGCCGGGAGATTTGAGACTTTGTGATACCATAATATAAGGAGTTACAATAATCCAGCCGCGATGTAATAAAGGCATGGATAACAGTTTCTAGGGAACGCTCAGAAAGGAATGGTTTAATTTTTGCAAGCAAACGGAGATGAAAGAAGGAGGGAATAATTTTTTTGTCAAATGACAGATTAGTATCGAATATAACCCCAAGATTTCTAACATGGGGAGCTGTGGTCGAACAAAATCGTGTGCTTTGGCATTGGGGGGGCCAAAAACAATGATTTCTGTTTTATCAGATTTTAAAAAGAGGAAGTTCGAGGAAAGCCACGATTTTATCTCATTTAGACAAGCGTGCAGGGTGTTTAAAGCACAAGGGTTTTTCTTAGACACAGGCAGATACATTTGTAGATCATCTGCATAACAATGGAACGATACATCATACTTCCTAAAAATAGAACCCAAAGGAAGAAGGTATAAGGAAAAGAACATAGGAGATAAAATCAACTCCTGAGGAACTCCACAAGTTAAATGCCCCGGAGAAGAAGTGAAATTACCAATTTTAACAGAGAAACTGCGATTTGTAAAAAAAGATTTAAACCAATGTAGGACTTCACTAGCTAAACCCACATAATGTTCTAGCCGAGAAAGGAGAGTTTCATGATCTATAAAAGCTGAAGATAAATCTCACATAACCAAAATCATATAATACTTGAAGGTTTGTGCTTAATTAGTTCCATCTAACTGCAGACCTGCAGCTGCTAACATTCAGAGCCAATGGGTGGAGCTTGATGTCCAGTTCCCCTTCTCTGGACGTAATGGGTGAAGTTTGACCCTATCCCTAAACCAGGGGCGGAGCCAGACATTGTAAACATTCGGGGCTTAGCCCAAATCTATTTTGTCCAATGACAATTTAATTTCCCGTTAACAGTTTTACGGTAGGTGTCCACTGGCACGGGGCGGAGCAGAGTGAGCGATTTCAATTCATTCCTATGGAAGTCGAGCTTCACAATCCCACAATCCCACAATCCCATAATGCCCCTCGCGAGCGTGAAGCTCGATCGACTTTCATAGGAATGAATTGAAAACGCTCGCTCTGCTCTGCCCGCACCGCCCCAGTGGACACCTACCGTTACTGTCATGAAAGAAACTTTGTAGTAGTGTGCTGGAGTAAAGTTCATAAAATGTACAGTGTTTCCCACAGGAATTTGCAAAACTTTGTTGGGTGCACCTCCTCTAGGGGGGTATGCCCCCCCGGAAGAAAATTGTGTACATTTTAAGGTTAAATGCATCAATCTGGTGCACTTTGAGAGCTCAAAACTGAGAGCTTAAGCCCATGTACAGTGTACAAATTGAACAAAGAAACAGCATTGACTTGTATCTGGACATTAAAGAGGGCTCAAACATGTTTTTAGTTGTGATGTAGAGTCTCAGTCTACATTACATTGACACTGTGTTTTAGAATGCCAAACAATTATTAGACCTACAATAATATTATAATATGATAATTATAATTATTCATATGACAGTAATATCCATATATTGTAACAAATGCACTTTAAAAAAAATTTATAAGTAGGCTAGTTACTTTACAATTCAATATGGGGAAATTGCAATACTTTTGTACTAATTTCTTCACTTGCAAGAGATGTTGATGCGCTTTTATTTTGATCACCAGCTGATCGCGTGAGCAAATGTGCGCACTTCTCTTTAAAACACGCAGCACAGACTGTAATGATTTTCTATGGTTTTCTATGAGAGCAAAGGGAGGCATGACTCCATAGACTGTAAAGCATGACTCCTGCTGTAACTTTACCTGCGGGTGTCGCTGTTGGGCAGTGTTCCTTTAGAAATACGCGTGACTTGCTCTCTTTTTAATGTCATAATTTGTAATATTTGTGTTGTTTTATATGTAATATGGAGTATTTTCTCATCCTATTTTTTTTTTTTAAGAGGCACTGCCTCCCTTGCCTCCTCGGAGGAAACGCCCATGGACTGTATACTTAATCGCTGTCTTTTGCTTTTTTAAAGGCACAAAGCCATATCACGGTTTCGATTTTAGTTCGCTGGCAAAATACAACGTTAGAGACCATTTATGTTAGGCTATGTTTTAAATTTTCGGTTCATTATGAAACAATGGCGGCATAGAGTCATTAATGGGAAACAATGAATGAATGTTTAGCTGACAAATGTGCTAAAGTTGTCATATCAGTTGTTATATCATAACAAAAACCCTTCAACCGGACCAAACTAAAGTCTTTTCCACCAAGGCAGTTTGAGTGCTGGTTCGGAGCCAGAGCCTAGTTTCAAATCAGTTCTTTGTCTTTCGACACACAAAGCACCGGCTCTGAACCAGGAAAAGTGGTTCGTATGTAGCAAAAAAACATTGCTGGGCTAGAAGTAATGCTGCGTTCCAGGCAGGTTTTTGAGCCCGTAAGTCACGACTTCAAATCACGACTCACGACTTTGTAGCTGTAGCGTCTGGATCAATCAGCCACACAATTATTCATTGTATTTAATGAATTACCCATAAACTCACTCCCACTATCAAAGTTCTGTGAACCCATCCCCCTAAAACTGCAACCAACATCCCAAATGTAGCTAACACACTGACAGAACTAGGTGTCCTGTTACAGATACAGGGTACTTATATGATCAGAAAGAATGTTAGTGACTCCTTCTTCCTGAGAAGGACAAATAAACTCTCTTAATCCTATGTATTCTCTATATAACTACTTAGGAAATGTATAAACATGTATCCAAGTTTCCCATCTCATGACTTTCCTTTTATAGGCTTTATTCTATTTGTTAATTTTCTCTTTTGAACTATTTTGGGTATTAATATATTCCAGAGCTGGAATTTATAGTTAACTGAGATCACATT
>RJVU01058740.1:451287-503839 GCA_003731715.1 Anabarilius grahami | reverse complement strand
GAAACTTATGACCGCCATTTTTGAAATAGCAGCTAATCGAGCTAATAGCAGCTCGATTGTAATCTCCGTCTATATACAAATTACGGCGAGCCGTGTAGGTTCGCAAAGCCATGAGCATCAACAGTAGTGAAACATCTGTTTGATAGATGTTGATAGAAGGCTTGTTCGAGAAGCATCGGAGCAGCGCGGACTGATTCGGCGGGTGCCGCCGATCCGCGGGAGCATTTTTAGAGCATACGACTCCTTCTGCTTTTGGATCGTTCTCGCGGAGCTTTGATGTCATGCGCCGATCGCTATGCGAGAAGCCGATGCATCTCAAACGAGCCTGGTGTATTTGTGTTTGGCGTTGCGGCACTAGCTTTGCTGGGAAATATGAGACGTATACAGTGAAGTAAGACCTGGCTCTGTGCTGACTCTCTAGCCCGTGGAAAGGCAAACTGGTTCTTAGAAGGCTCGTCAGTTGAACCAACTCCGAACTGGCACTAGCACTAGCTCTGAACTAGCACCCGGTTCGTGCTGATGGAAAGGGGTGAGCAAGCGGCAACCTCCCCCAGTATCTCGTGAAGCCAATACGGAAGTGACTTAAACTGCGATTCATCGACTGGCCGCTATAGGGACAGGCTCCAAAAGAGAGCAGAATCTCATTGAGTCCCATGTTAAATTGGCCAAGTTTATAGCAGAAAAAAACATGTTTACAAGTTGGTTAAAATTGTGGTTTTGGTCTATACTGCAAATTTTGCCATTCATGACAACTCTGAGGGAGGTGAATTTTTTTTATAACTCATCCGTTTAAATCATATAAAGCCTCAAAGTTCTGCATAATTAAGGGCGTGGTCACTTGAGTGACAGGTGGATTGCGCTTCTAACCCGTGTTTTTCCAACCTTCTACCCGTGAAAGTGCACTGGAACAGCAGTCAAAGCCGTGACTTCCCACCCGTGAACTCGTAGATCGATGTACTCCCACTTACGGGTTCTGACGTCACATAGCCCGCGAAACAACAATGGCAGCCCCTCCGGATGTGGTGTTTATGCAAGTGCACGGTAAAATAAAAGGTATAACAGCTTCTCTTGCCTTTTGCGCCATTTTCCACCTCTGTTTCCCTCAAATAAGCAAGGAATAAGCACCTTTAGCGATATAAATAATTGTTAATGAGCATAAGCCCCGTACAGTTAGCCATGTTGGTTTTCAAGTCAAGTCAAGTCTGCTTTATTGTCAATTCTTCCACATGTACAGTACATACATACAGAGAATCGAAATTGCGTTACTCTCAGACCCCCGGTGCATACAGATAACACTAACAGTAGAGCTTAATAATCTAGATCAATATAAAACATAAGATATAAGATATAACTATACAAGATCAATGGGGGGTACATAGTTCAGTGGTGCCTGGGGCAGAAAAGGGACAGGGGGGCAAGTTCGGGAGCGAGTTCAGCTTCCTGACAGCCTGATGGATGAAGCTGTCCTTCAATCTGCTGGTCCTGGCCTGGAGACTCCACAGTCTCCTCCCTGATGGCAGCAGACTGAAGAAGCCGTGTGACGGGTGGGTGGGATCACTTGCGATGCAGAGGGCTTTGCGAGTGAGACGGGTTCCGTAAGTTTCTTGGAGGGAGGGGAGAGAGACACCAATGATCTTCTCAGCTGCTCTCACTATGCGTTGCAGAGTCTTCCGGCAGGACGCATTGCAGGCGCCATACCAGACAGTGATGCAGCTCGTCAGAATGCTCTCGATGGTGCCTCTGTAGAAGGTGCACATGATGGGGGGTGGGGCTCTGGCTCTCCTCAGTTTGCGGAGGAAGTAGAGGCGTTGTTGAGATTTCTTGGCCAGTGCTGTGGTGTTGTCGGTCCAGGAGAGGTCCTCTGTGATGTTGTGCACACCCAGGAACTTGGTGCTGCTCACTCTCTCCACAGTCGCACCGTTGATGGTCAGAGGAACATGCTGAGTGTGCGCTCTCCTGAAGTCAACAACAATCTCCTTTGTCTTCTCCACGTTCAGAGAGAGATTGTTGTTGTAAAAGTGTTTGTTTACACTTTTACGCAGTTTGGCGTGATTTTCCTGGAACGCTACAAAGTTGTGAGTCGTGATTTGAAGTCGTGACTTACGGGCTCAAAAACCTGCCTGGAACGCAGCATTAGTCCACATATAAATCAGTGGTCTTTTTTTTTTACAGTCTATGGTGCAGACCCACAGGCCAGAAGTGTTATCTACTGACATGGAACAAGCATGACGGGGAATACAGAACTAAATTATAATTTGTTTTACTGCTACTGAATCTGTGCACCTCATTTGCATTTTATTATTGAAGATTGAATTAGTTTATTTTATTGTACAGAATTTTTTTCTGTAGTCAGTTTGATTACTTTTTAGATTAGATGTAATGTGTTTTGCGATGAAGTACGTATGTTTTGTATTTATTATTTATGAATATATCATGTATCAAAGTAAAAACATTATTAATATAGATATTAATTTCATTTTAATGGATGACATCAAGGTATTTCTGCAGAAATGTCATGATAAAATAGGCTTAAGAGCAGACCTTATTTATAATCGTTAAATATTGTAATATCAATCCGAACAAAATCCACGTTAAAATAGCTCATCTAATAAAAGAAAATTACACCTTTAGGTGGCGCGACTTGAACGTAGAAGTCACCACTTCCGGCTTGTAGCAGCTGGACTGAAATCACCATAGACAGTGGAAATCACGCGAGTAGGGCAGAGGGAAGCTTACTTCCTACTGGGGCTGCGTTCCACTCCAAATATTTATGCCCTCCACTTGCTAACTTCCCTCCGTCTCGTGGACTCGGATGTGCGTCATTGCTTACGTTGCAGAGTGCCCAACTACTGGCGGAACTCGTGCATAAGGTTTAAATGGAACTCACTAAGCCCTTGATCACTTGGAATTCATGGAGCTGAGCTATTATTAAACCCTTTCTTTACTTATAAACTTGTTTTATGCACCATTCTAAATGCATATAAGTTGTTGGAGAAAATATAAATCCTAGGTATATATGAGCTGTTGGAGAAATATAAAAATTACAAAAACGAATAAACTTGAACTGTGAACATAAGGTAGCTAAAAGTATAATGCGATTAAATGTCAACATAATTAATATATTATACACTGTTATGCGATTCTCAAAATAATTAATATATCATACACTTCAGTTAAGCGCGATCTGATGTGACGGCACAATCAAGTTAATTTGTAGGACGTAGAGCTGCTTGATGAAGTGTACATCAAAGTAGACTCGCCCTAGGTCAAATTCGAGTGGGCGAGGGTTCTGTCCATATAAACTTAACTCGTCCACTTCACAAAGTGGAACGCACTTCAAAATGGCGGCGGGGATTCCCCTCAGGGGAACTATTTAGGGAAGTTCGCGAGTGCGTGTCTAAAAGTGGAGTGGAACGCAGCCCAGAATTTGTGTTTCAGTGGGAGTGTCTTTACTTTATCAACAGCCCTCCTGTGGACACATGCACGATGCAACTAAATTGATGACGGATTGGATGTTTGTACAATAACCTTCAGGTGAGAAAGAGAATCCTAATAGAGAAAACCATTCAACTCGCATATTCTAAAGACTGCAGTAAATATAATATAAATGAAGTATAATCAAACTAGTGTTTATAGTATAAGTTTGAATAATTGTAGCCGTTGTTTCCTGATTCAGCGTAAGGTACTCCGACATGTTTTACTTTCACTGAGGTTCGTTTGTCTGCTCGTACCTGTTGTTTTGCCGATACTAATGTCTCGTTTCAGTGAGACGTCACGACATCAAGTCAACACTATAAAATGTGATTTAGATTTTTTTTTTTTTGCGTTCAAGGTAAGGTTGCATTGAATGTTCACAAACATGACGTGGAATAAAATGAAAACAAAACTAGATTCTACTAGTCAAAAAAACGGAACTAGTTGGACAAAAGGTGGATTTCTTTCCTTGTTGTTCCTAAATCTACAGCTTTAACCATTAATAAACGCTTACTTAATTATGACATATGATCTTTTTTTTTTTTAAACCACGAAAACTCCTCTAAAAAGAGCCTGCCACATTGATTGTGCAGAAACTGGTAGGTATGGTTTACCATGTTTACTGTGTTTTACAACTAAACATTTGTGTCAAGTATGTCTCTCTTTCTCCAGAGCAGAAATGAGTGATTCTCTCCTTAACCCACTGACCGTCATATGTACGGGATCCTGCTTTGCCTTCTCTGGACTGTTTTATAAACTCTACTGTGAAAAAAAACAAGAAATACAGAAGCTGAAGGTAATGATTTCCCTATCACTGCTTGCAAAGCAATACAACAATTAAACACTGTTGTAATGTAGCCCAGATCTAAGGAGATCTTATCCTCAGTTTCCTACAGGAAACATTGAAGTTTACAGCAAGTCACTTTGGATGAAACAGAATGAGTCAGCTAAATTTGAATAGTTTTATAAAAGCTTGCACATCCAAACATGGGCCTGTTTCCTCCACTTTGCAGGAGATACCCAACTTTCAAGCAGACCATCACCTGTTCAGGATTCTGAATGCATCATCCAACAAGAGACTTAATTATGTTGCTGTAGAAGGTAGATAAAACAGTAAATAACCTCTCATACTTTGAAATGTCTTAGTTTATGCATCTTTATATTGCCTCCATTGCAGGATTGGTGCAGGCCGTTGGAGAGCCCATTTCCAGCCAGTACGTTCCAAGGTGTTATGGTGTCATCCAAAAGATTACCGTGAACGAGCACTGGAAATACTGGAACTCTCTTCTGAAGTCATGGTAAATGCTTCACTGCCAATAATTTTGCTTGTTTAAGCAATTGGGTATAATTAATGAAGCCTGAATGGATGTTATGAAGTGAATAAATAGCAGATATAGTCCCTGGCATATAGTATCTTCATACTATAATTGTTACTTAGTACATCTGAAACACAGTATTGCTTCATTATCTCTGGGCGTAAGATTGATAAAGCATGAAAAAACATCTTTCGCACAGGGTCTCCAAAAAAGTGAACAAGAAGCAGACCACCAACACAGTGCCCTTCAGCTTGATCCAGCCCGGATCATACATCAGTGAGGTTTCTGTCCGTGTGGACTCGCCTCTGGAGGCGTCCGGTGATTACCTCGAGCAGGTGCACAAGCGCCTCAGGCATGCTAAAGAGGGGCTTGTAGATGTTGTTTTGCAAGAATTGAGTGGGGAAAAGCCTGTGGCCCAAGAAGAGCGAGAGGAGCTGCTGCGTGTGGGGGTGTCCCTCACAGGATTCGGGGAGCTTGTGCTGGAGCAGGATAAGATCATGAGATTACAACCACCCAAAGATGGCCGCAGCTATGTCCTGATCCCCAGCGATTATAAGAGCTTCATGCAGCGACATGAGAACAGCGCTAGCATGTGGAAAGGGCTGACGGCTCTGTTTGGAATAACAGGGTCTACATTCTTAGCGGCTTTTATTCATAGTAGTCTTAAGGATAAAAAAACGAGCTGACTGTATTATGAAACAAAATCATGCACAGAGTTATGAAACAAAATAACGCTACTGTCTTTGATTTTGTTGTAGAGTTTTACTAGTGAAAATATATTTCAAGCCTAGTACACTCCAAGTGATCCAAACTATCCTTATATCAGTGTTTCTCTTTTTTATGAATCTAATATTTCAGATATCTTCTGTTTGACTATGTCACCAATATTAAAAGCCATTCACAACTCACGGCTGATCATGTTGACTTTAATCAATATAATTCTGATGTGGACAATGTGGTCCAATGAGTTTGTTGTTCAAAATAACTTATTTTGTGTTCCATAGAAGAAATTCATAACAACATGAGGGTAAATAACAGTATGTAAAGTTTCATTTTTGGCTGCAAAACAATTTAGATACCATGACGTGTGTTTTTTTTAGGTTTGTAAAGTGTATGGATGACCGTCCAAAGTGTTTGAGTCACACTTGTGATGTTCACGTTCATTCATCTCCCTCTGAAGACTCCTCTGCTTCTTCTAACCACTGAATGAACTTCAAGAGCTGTGGAGACAAGATATAAGAACTCCAAGTTAACACAGTCCTCTTTCACACAGAGATTCCAGTCAATTCCCACAAAAGTTGTTCTGGTAACTTCTGGCATGGTGTTATTTTGATTATTCACACTGCGTTCACAACTTTCCCATGTTCTGAGCTTTCATTCACACATCATCAACAGTCCTATAAAGAGAATGATGCAACATCTAACTTGTCGAGAAGCTACACAGCCCCAGCTCTGTTCACACATGGGATTAATCCCAGTAATATTACTAGGGCCTGATACTGGGATTGTATTTTCCGGCATTGTGTCTCTGGCTTGCGTACATGCAGAGAGCAAGCCAGAGCAATTT
Organism: Anabarilius grahami; assembly: GCA_003731715.1. NCBI lineage: Eukaryota > Metazoa > Chordata > Actinopteri > Cypriniformes > Xenocyprididae > Anabarilius > Anabarilius grahami. The sequence goes on along the minus strand of RJVU01058740.1, from coordinate 497,482 downwards.
GGCAATTTGGAAGCAATTTTCATAAGTACAATGTGAATGTGCAGTAGCTATAGGTTTCATTTTATAGCAAATAAATCTTAAAGAATCTCACCCCTTGATTACGGCGGAGTTGTTGGCTCTTGTCTGTGGTGACACCCTGAGAAAACCAGCGCATGATGACATCCTCCTCCAAGATCTCCAGCTGGTACATACTCATCAGCACCTAAAGTGGAAAAAGATTATGTTCAATCAGCCAGCAACAGACATGGAACTTGTGGTTGACTACAGAAAAAGATGCAGCTCACTTTGACCATAGCGGCCCAATGGGTGTCAAGTTCAAGGAAAACCTCCTCCATGGAAGTCAGACAGTCCATTTGGTCTTGAGCTCTCTTCACGTAGTTCTTAAAGACTGGTGCCCACTTCTTTAACAACTGTGAGGAAAAAATACAAGGACTGTTTTCAGTATCTTCTGCTATAGTCAAATAACCGAATGTACAGGAGAAGCATCCGACTTAGAAATCAAACTTAGAGATTAAAGTTTTCCATTAAATAGATTACAGAGAGGTCATATATGAGATCAGTGCAGATCTAGACTGGAAATGAATAGGGGCTTGTGGCAAAAATGTCACCAAAATCAACAAAAGTGCCCCCCAAAAACATTCTTACCTTGTCTGTGTATGAATGACAAGAATATGAAATACCTTTTTCCCCACACACAAACTTTTTAAATGTATTCTATTATTCAACATTAATAATCATTATTAAAACATAAAGGGCAATAACCAACAATAATTATTGTAACATATCAGGTGTAGCCAAGCATATCAGGCATATAGCTTCACTGCCAAAAAGCATAAAAAATGACAAGTATTACACTTTTAGTTTTTTGTTATGTTAAAAAGGATAAAAACGAAAATTCTGTCATTAATTACTCAACCTCATGTCGTTCCAAACCTGTAAGACTTTCGTTGATCTTTGGAACACAAATGAAGATCTTTTTGATGAAATCTGAGAGCTTTCTGTCCCTCCATAGACAGCTACACAACTGACACTTTGACGCTTCAAAAAGTTCAAAATTAAAACTTCAAAACTAAATTGAGTGGTTTTGTCCAAATTTTCTGAAGAGACTCGATCGCTTTATATGATGAACAGATTTAATTTAGGCTTTTATTCACATATAAACATTGATAAGCAAACATAAACAGAAGCTCGACCGAACCTGATTGATGTGCGAGAACAAACCTCTTGCGGAAGCTCAAATGTGCTGCGTAACACAAGAATGAACCTCATTGGTTCTCACACACATCAAGCAAGTATGCTTGAGCTTCTGTTTACCACAACTGATGTGTGATTTGATGAATGTTTATATGTGAACAAAAAGCCTAAATTCAATTTCTTCATTATATAAAACGATCCTGTCTCTTCAGAAAATTGGGTCTAAACCACTCAATTCAAATGGATTCGTTTTACAATCTCTTTATGGACTTTTTGAAGCGTCAAAGTCTCAGTTGCTTTTCTAAGGATTCATCAAAAAGATTAATTTGTATTCTGAAGATGAATGAAAGTCTTACGGCTTTGAAACAACATAAGGGTAAGTAATTATTGACAGAATTTTCATTTTTGGGTGAACTATCCCTTTAACATATATTTTTTGTCCATATGTCATGTGCGGGGCTCCGTAGATGGCTCATAATTTGTATAGCTAAAAAGTGTCAAGCATTGCACACATTTGAAAAATATCAGTTTTATTTCATAGATTAAAAACAGCTTTGAAATTATGCAATTGAAAAGCTGTTCTAAAACATCATCTTCCCTTAAAATGTTATTGGTCACTAGTATTTAATGGGGCAGTAAGCGATTTCAGGTAAACGCTGTTGATATTTGAAATCACCAAAACAAACATGCCCCTACCCAAAACACATCTTGATAGCTCCGCCCCCAGACTCACAAACACACTATGCAACACAGGCACCTCCCCTCTCATGAGTGAATATGCTCCTTACTGCTGATTGGCTACAAGTTGTGCTCGGTCCAATCCACATTCAACAGCGTTTTCAGTAAGAATTTTTTATTTAATCCCTGTACATATCAGACATACTCACAGGGAGCAGGTGTGAAGAATACTGAGCTGTGGTTATCTGTTCCCCCTGCTGGTGGAAAGGAAACTCAAGCACAACTCTCATCAAGATCTGCATTACTTCCTTCAAAGAAATGTTGTAGGCATACCTGAGAAGTAACAATGACATTTACCTGCATTTGAATCAAATTATATCCAAAATGAGTATGACCGTTTCAAGTTTTCTGAAGCCCTACATTTGTTTATTGTGGGGAACAGATTAAAAAAGCCTCCATTTGCTGTAAGTCTTCCCCTCCACCCCATAGACTGTATAAAAAAACAAACAAACAAACAAAAAAAACATGGACAAGTTTTCATTTCCTTTAACTATAGAAAAATGAAGGCAAAGTATCCCAAAAATAACACATTGTTTACATTGTAATCGGCAAGTTGCTCAGAGCCCGAGTCTGCGCAGTAGAGATCCTGAGGTGGAGGATGTCCCGCCCATACTCCCGCAGACTCGAGCGCAAGCACAGCTGTCAATAATGAAATGACACCCCGTTTGTTTATAGCATAAAAAAACCTAACTAAAAATGTTAATTATTACTTGAACATACGTCTGTGGGATAAGAAGGTCCTAAAATACAGAAATCATCTTTAGGAAAAAAAATATTTGAAGCGTAATTGGATTTTTTAGTTTTGCTCGCTTCCCATCCGATTACATGGAAAGGGGAGGGATTATGACCTATACTGCAGGCAGCCACCAGGGGGCAATTTAAATTCTTTGGCTTCACCTTTCAGAACATGTGCAGCACACTTGCTCCGCCCTAACTCTCAAATATAATTCTCCACTTTTCAGAATCGAATATTGCACTGACATATAGCCAAAGCCATGCACTTTGGTCATTATAATCCATACAATTTTCCATATGAGTTTTGGTCTGTTCCTCTCACAATGGCTTCAGAAAACCTGGAATCTTTTAGTTCACTTTTATATGGCCTACTTTTATGATACTTTCATGCTGTTTTTTTCTTTTGTAGCTTTACAGCTGAAGTCACTATTTGTGAACCTACTGCAAAGAATCTCCTCTTGTGTGCCAAGAAAATAATAACAGCATATGGATTTGTAACATGAGGACAGTAATTTATCTCTTCATCTTTGGGTAAACAATGTGTTTAAACAACTGGATCTTTGTAACTTTAACTTACTTGAGTGAGTTAATCTCAAGAACCAGATTGTCACATCCTATGTTCTCATCCAACCCTCTCTGTAACGTACCATGAACCTCGTTCTGAAACACTGAGGGCAAAAGAAAAATTGGTATAAAACTGGGAGTTCCGAGTGAACTTAGAAAGGTAAAATGGAGCTCTGGAAAATATGGATGTAAGATATATGGATTCAACAATGTAGTATTTCATGTTTACAATTCTCACCTTTGACATCATCCAATTCAGGTGATGCAGTGTGGCTTCCTGGGTCATGTGATCCCTCACTGACCTCACTTTCACTGTCACTCTCTGGGTCAGGATTCAACACTAGGCCTGGAAACATGAGTTTAGTTTAATTTAATCAATTTAATTCCCTTTTTTAAATAAAAACATTACTTCATCGAAAATTTAAAGCAGTCATTATTCATCCTTATGTTGTTCCTGACTCTCACCCCAAATGCCTTCAGCAAGCTCATCTTCCTCTGTGTCATCAAGACCGCTGCTTTTCCATCTGTATCCTTTACCCTCTGAACCCACCTCTGCTGGGTTAAACACTGACAAAACACAATGATAAAGTGACACTTTTTTTTAATTTTTAGTGGCAATAACATTCCTTGTCAACATAGAATGACATTTTTTCCCCAAGAATATAAGAACACTTTATTTTAATGTGTCCTTGTTAAAGTGTAATTCTACAAGTAAGTACTAAGTAATATTAACAAAATGTACTTACTACAAGTTTAAGGTTAGTTGCTTGTAATTATGCATAGTTTACTGTTATTACTATAATAAACAAATATAACGTACGACAAGGAAGTTACCAAATATAATCCCATCAGATTTTCAAAATCTACGGCCCCACAAATTCCGATCATTTCCAGTGACCTCCAGAGTTTAAAATCACTGTCAATGTGACAGCCCCGTCACAGTTATTTGCATTTCATAGAAACTGCACAAACCTTTCTGTTTGATTTTGTCTTTATTGTAGCCAACATCATTGTCATCACTCAAGAACTCATCATCATCTTCATCATCCTCTTCATCTGGATGGTGCATGGACAGAACTGTTCCTTCTTGAAGAGTAATATCTGGACCCACCACAACCTGCATATTAACATTTGGTTGGAAAACAAGGCAACTAGCTGATTGATTTGTACACACAAGATTTTTCAGCCTCTGTACGATTAAGTCAGGTGTAGAGACCAAATACGCATTTAAAAAATGTGGACACCTTCATGTCTTCAATATTTACATTTAAAATATATATAAAGTGTATATATTATATATATATAATGCAACAAATGAGTGGTTTCTTACATTGTAGGCGAGCACACACTGATCATTCAAAACGACTCCGTGTTTCACCTCCACACAATCACAGATAACTGACTGCTTCACCTTCACATTGCTGGCTATGTGGACTCTATTCCATATGTAAGCTCTTTCCAGAGTCACATTGTCTCCTAAGTAGACAAAAAAGCAGTTAGCAGGGTGTCAATCAAATAGATTTTATCATCATGACATGGCATTTTCAAAAAATGGCAACACATAAACAATGATAACTGAACTGACTTTTGGCAAGTATGAATCGAAACTAATTCAGTTACTATAAAGACAGTACCGATGACACAGTTTGCTCCAATCACAGTATTTGATATGGTGCAGTTTGCTCCAATCACTGTATTTCGGCCAATAAGCACATTTTCCTCCATCTGGCTGCCGTGACCCAGACTGACTCCTGGCTCACGGTACACATTATGTCGAGAGTGTGTACAGCTCTGGCCTTCTTGGTCTGCAAAGTTGGCCTCAGGTGTGATCGGATAGATCCAGCGTCGGATCATGTCGGAAGAGACGGTGTCGTACATCAGGAGGTTAGACACACGAGCCCCATATCCATCTTTAGTGACATGCATGTGGATCTGGTTTCCCAGGATCTATGGAAAAAGAAACCCTTTATTAGATCATATACGAATTCATAAATAAGCAAGTCACTTGATTCTGTTTTTCATACCTCTTCATTGACTAGAATCCCACGGACAAAGTCATTTTTTGTTTGGTAGTCAAAGTTGTCTGTGAAAAGCTCAGCAACCTACGTTACACAATATTCATCAAGCAATATGTTCATAACTTAAACAAAACAAACACAGCTGTAAAAGAAAAAGAAAAGCCACACTCACCTGTGGAGAACAGATGCTAATATGACAATCCAAAAGATCAAACCTAATTTCAAATTCGTCACTTCCACTATGGAAAATATTCTGTGTGAAAAGAAGGAACAACTATAATCACTGCAAAGATTTTTATTTGCTTTGTCGAGCTGACTGAGAAGACATACATTAGAGTATTATTTGTTGGACCGCTTGATTTTCTTGACTGTTGAACATCACTGAGAATGAGTATTACAAGCTCAAAAGCAAAACAGGAGTAGTGCTACTATTTCTCAATGCTAACAGACTTGTAGCTAGTCATATAGGCTTTATGTAGCCCCTCCCCTTTTCAGCACTGCATTCGTTGTGTTATGTCTTCCGGTTTGTATTTCCACAGCATGAAGGTAAGATCTTACAGATTTATAAATGAACAGCTCGTTTTTAAATCTTCCCGGTCTTCTGACATTTGTTCAAACATTCGCTTAGTGAGGTCTGATTGCTCTGACAACGGCAGTGATGTCTAGCACTCATTGAAGTATAAGCGCGAGACATCACTGCCGTTGTCAGAGCGCGATCAGACCTCACTAACCGAGTGCTGAACGCAGTTGGACATTGTGGTGTTTTAGAGGTAAAAAATGATATAAATACTGTTCGGTTTCTCACACAAACCGATCGTTTCGTGTCTTAGGACATCAATGTGTCGTCACGAGCCGAAGGGTTTAATTTGGATTTGTCTATGCAAGTTTTTTCAACTCTTATTCATAGAGTTCCCATTCACTCGCATTATTTGACTGACAGACGGTAACGGTTGCAGAGTTGAACAAAGTCACCTACATCTTGGATGCGAAATTTTCAAATTTTCATTTTTGGGTGAACTATCCCTTTAAGAACCCCTCAGCAACTATCTGACAACGCCCTAGAAACCAACCAGAACACTCAAGCAAAAGAGTAACAATGCCTTGGCAAACATCCATAACACCCATCGTGTTCTGCACACAATTTCTACATAAAATGTAAAAATCTATTTTGATATGACACTTGCGTGAAATACAAGCCGAAAATGTTCTTCAAAGACTTCAGGAGATTCATCCACAGCACTAAGTGAGAAATATCTCACCATAGGGAACTGAAGTCTCTTTAACGCCTGTGCTTTCTGGTAATGAAGAATGCGCTTGCTTTTGCTGTCCATAGCTACTATGATGTCATCATCTTCACAGCGAGTCTTGTGGCCGGGCGAGGACTCTTTGAAGATCATGGTCATCACGGAGACATTCTTCTCCATTTTGCGCCGCTGTCTTTCAAGAAAGAAAAAAAATGGTTTAATGATATACAGTATAAATGCCAAACAATCCAGTTTACAGGCAGGGCTGACCATGTTTCCTGTGGAGAAATGACACTCACCTGTGTTCCTGTAAAGCCTGAGAAACATCAATGTTGGACACCACGTCCCCATATACCAGCAGAAAGTCAGAGCGGACTAGAGTTTTTGCATCCACGTCCCTTAATACATCTCCGAGGGAACGGTATAGATCAGAGGTAATGATGTGGACTATATTGGGAGATGTGGGGCGGCACCATTTCGACTTTCTGTAAAATAAGACAGCAAATAGTGAGTCATCAGGATCACAGTCATTCTCTGATATCAACATAAAATGTCACAGTGTCTCACTGTAAGTGTTCCTTTATTTTGCTGGACATCCAGCAACAGAAGACAAAGGTCTCTTGCACTCCAGTAGATGTCAGAAACTCTAGTGTGTAGTCAATCATGGAGACATTAGCCAGAGGCAGAAGGGCCTGATGGGAGAAAGCAAAAGAGAAAAGATAAGTCTAGAAATGGTCTAGAAATCTGAATTAAACAGGCAACAAGTGATGCACTCTGATCCAAAAGTCATCCATGGTACTTTTATACATTCAATGTTACTGAATGATAACCATATTCACAACAGGCAAAAATAATTCACTATTCACTATTGAAAATCGCATTCTATAACCGAACTCACACCCGTAAATTTTCAAGACTCACCGCGCAGTGTGAACGGAACTGGAATGGACAACCTAACTGCCTGTCACATCACACAGAGCTGCTCTGTGCTGCACAAATGCGTGTCTACCATGTGTTGCGGGTTTTTGTGTGTGGTTTCGGTAACTTACAGTGACAGAGATATGAGCTGTGTGTCATATGAAGGTTTTAGATCCAGCCACTGATCTTCACCGAAGCTGCTCCGGTCAGTTTTGTGTCCTACTACACGTGACTCAAATGCTCTGCTCTCCATCGAGCTATAAAAGCTGCTGTCGGTTAATGAAGATTTGACAGGTGAACTCGTTGCTTGACTGGACTCGTGTTTAACTTAAAAGTGATAGAAAAAACTTCTGATAGAAAGAACTTTGCAGTTTTATGGATGTCGACATCTTTGATATTACTTTAGTGATTGTTGTTATGGTTACTGTTAAGAGAATACAGGCTTGACTCCCATTGCATGTTCATAAATACAGTATTTGAGACGCTACTTTAAGTAGTTGTTTGAACTGGTCATTTCGAGACTCTCACCTGTAAGAAAATACGGCTGTCAATCATAAAAACTGACAGTGTAAACGTAGCCATAGTCAACCATGGTTTATACCGTGATACACCTTGTTGGGTAGTATATGGAAAATCAACGCACATACATAGAGCTCATCAAATCTGGTAAAGAGGAGCTCAATAGTGCATAATTGATGCGTGAGAGCAAACCTCATTGGTTCTTGCAGATGCTCAAACCTGCTTGCATGACACACGAGAACAAACCTAATTGGATATATAAATTTGATGTGCTCTATGTAAGTGCATTGATCTATATGAATAAAAGCGTAAATTAAATCCATCACACAGAGTGATTGTGTCTCTTCAAAAGACTTGGATTAAAAAGCTTGATTTATTTGGGTTACATTTACAATTGATATACTTATTGAAACTCTCAATGGATGGACAAAAAAGATGACAGAATATTAAAAATATATTTAATTTGAGTTCTGAAGATGAATGAAAGTTTTGTGGTTTGGAATGATATGAGGGTAAGGGATGATATAATAGTTATATTTGGGTGAACTAACCCTTTAAATTCTCAAACAAAACAATTAGAAATATATTTGGTAACATCTAGTACTCTCTATAAAATCAAATTTTTTTTTTTTTTTAAAGAAAAAGAAGAAGAGATAATCACATGATGATAATTAAATGTTTAAAATGTGCTATAACTCCCAAAGCAATCTATTTTTAAATTTTACATGTATTANTATTTGGGTGAACTAACCCTTTAAATTCTCAAACAAAACAATTAGAAATATATTTGGTAACATCTAGTACTCTCTATAAAATCAAATTTTTTTTTTTTTTTAAAGAAAAAGAAGAAGAGATAATCACATGATGATAATTAAATGTTTAAAATGTGCTATAACTCCCAAAGCAATCTATTTTAAAGTTTTACATGTATTATTTTAAAGGCAAATATTTGGAATTTATGCCACTAGAATTTTATGACAATACTGAAAATATTTTGATAATCTATTTTTCGATAGAATGCATGCAGATGCTTTATGTCTATGGACATGTTATGAACAACAACAAAGATGACTTGAAGGTGAAACCTAAGTTTTGTCTATTTCACAATTTGTTTATTATACGTGCTGAAAAATAAAAATGCAATTCTACAAAAAAAACCTCATCCTACTGTTCTAATGCAAAGATGCATCTTGTTAGTACAAGACAAGTTGTTCAATAAACAATTAAATCTTATTGCATGCTTTATATCAGCGCCCTTTTTATTAACATAGAACATGTCCACAAACATTGTTATTAACATGGCAACATGCTTATTTACACAAGCTAACTAATATTTGTTCAATTTTTGTACAACCTAATTTTGTGATTAGGTAGGAGGACTGTGAGTATGGATCCGGATCCAGAGCCACACATGTGCTCGCAGCGATGTTCACTTCACTCACCCGCGGCTGGTCTTTGGTGACGGGGAAGAACCTGCGGTTGAAGCTGTCGGCAATGAGAACAGCCTGCAGTGGCTGCTGCTCCTCTTCATCCTTATCCGATACTGCCTTTCTAGGGCGACTCTGCTTCCCTGTTTTGCCTGCCATGTTTGCCAACTGGGTCTGCAGTGTGTTAAGGAAACGCAATACAACGGCAATAAGCGTTGTATTTAGTGACCCGGAAGTTGTCTCTAGTAAGTCGGTATAATGTTTACAATATGAATTCTTCAGTTTTAACTCTTAACTGCGAGACGTCTGTTTAATATCATAGTTACAGTTTATCAGTGTTATTATTCAGTTATAAATTATTGTCCAGGCTGCGGCTGAAGAGTCACGTAAACGGCGTTGTCACATGAAGTTACTTTTTTCAGCGCTGGTATAGAATGGACCAATCACAAGCTAAGATTTTTATTTAAGAAATACTTGCATTTATCAAGAATGCATTAAATTGATAAAAAAGACATTAAAGTATTTTAGAATATATGGGTCATTCAACGAAATCGGCTTTTGCGTCCCTAAGAAATAATCAAACGTATTATAACAACAAATAAATGTGTGATTTAAAAACATATCAATACTGTGTATTGTTTTATCAATATTACACCAAAGTAAAGTCAATTAAATATTATTTTAAATAATTAAAAATGCATTTATTCTCATACGGGTAAGGTTTTTGGCCTGTCCCTTGCTATGATTGTTCGTTTTCAGCAGGACTTTTAATTTGCAAAATGAATGCAAAATAATATAAAAATCACTTTTGCTTATTGTTCTAAGTATAGTCTTATTGTCAAGCAATGTTTTAGCATAAGTATACATAATTTTTTATAAAATATAAATCATTTTATCGGTGTCCCCTATTTCATGTCAGCCCTGTTACCCTCACCAAAGAACCCTGTATAAATAATGGTACATTCCAGTGACATCACTTCCAGGAAGTTACATCATCTCTAAACCAGGATGCCAACCGTTCAAATAAAAATAAGTTTCTCTTTCTCTTCTATAATTTTCTATTTTTGATGATTTATGAGGTTTGACCGAGGGGCGATTATCATGCAATGTCAAACCTGTTACCATTTTTGAAGTATACATTTAAACACTTATTTAAAGTAACAATCATTATCTACAAGTAATATCCCTTTAAAGTGTACAAAATGTGCATTTGTGATCTGGCCTGTTAGCTAGAAAATAGCAAATTAGCTTTACATTGTCAAACCTGTTACCGTCAACCCTGTTACTTTTCAGAGTAACGGGTCTTGACATGTGGGTAACAGGGATGGCAATCACCTTATCCTCTCTGTATTTAACATTTATCTGTGTAAAATGCAATCATTTTAACAGGTCACCCCAGGTGTATTATTGATGTCTATCATTCAGTGTGGATGGCATATGAATGTGTTACATTTTTAGTTAGGATTTTTAGTCTTGTTAGTATTAGTATTAGTATTATTGGTACATGAATCTTGTAATTCAAGTATTAACTATTTAAATGTATTATATAAACTTAATATATAATATATTTTAACCCTAACAGATGGAGTGTGTAGCTTTTAATTTCTTAAACAACCATGTTGGAATACGTATCATGGCCATATTTCAGGATGACAATCCCAATATTCAGGGTTAAAGAATGGTTCACAGTTCAAAGAATCATTTTCACACATGAATGGGCACTTCTGAGTCCTGACTTTAACCTCAATTGATGTAAATAAATGTTCTGATGTCATTTCCATCAGGAGGTTCATACATTTTTGGTCAAGATCTTGTATTGACAATGCAAGAGTGAATGAGTGAGTGAGTGAAGTGACATGTGGCCAAGTATGGTGACCCATACTCAGAATTTGTGCTCTGCATTTAACCCATCCAAGTGCACACACACAGCAGTGAACACACACACCGTGAACACACACCCGGAGCAGTGGGCAGCCATTGCTGCGGCGCCCGGGGAGCAGTTGGGGGTACGGTGCCTTGCTCAAGGGTCTCACCTCAGTCGTGGTATTGAGGATGGGGAGAGCGCTGGACATTCACTCCCCTCACCGACAATCCCTGCCGGACCTGAGACTCGAACCCATGACCTTTGGGTTACAAGTCCGACTCTATCCATTAGGCCACGACTGCCCTTTAAAGAGGTGAGCACTCTGTAAAGCCTACTCCAGCACATCCCAAAGACTTACAATGAGATTAAAGTCAGGACTCAGAAGTGCCCATTCATGTGTGAAAATTATTCTTTGTGTTCTGTGACCCAATCGTGCACAGTTTTAACCCTGTTGAATATTGGCATTGCCATCCTAAAATATGGCCATGACACATCTTTCAACACATTTGTTTAAGAAAAGAAAAGCTACACACTACATTTCTTAGGGTTAAAAGAACCATTGCCAAACATATAACATGCTAGAAACATAATAATCACTGTAATAATGATCCATTTATAGGTTCTTAAGTATTTACCTATTAAAATCCAAACAACAACCTTTTTTTTGGCCGGGCAGTGTAAATTTTAAGTTCTGTGAGGAGACACTGACACAGACAAAACGTATGGACGCATGGGTCTAATTACAGTAGCCTTAAAACATTTATAAAGCATATGCACAGATTTGATCTTAAGAGTGTGCGTACACTTGAATCCACGCCAACGCTCATATTTATAAAAACGTAGAAAAGTGCTTAGCGCCACATCAGGGTCTGAACAGATGTACAGTACACACTTTCCTTGTCAGATTACTGCAATTTTTTGGGAAATCTAAGCTATTCTTACAGCTCGCCATTCTAAATTAAATGATTTAGACGATGACTGGTGATCTTTTATATGTAAATGACATTAATTAGGTGTTGTTTACAACGCCGAGAACTGAAACCATTCAGTTCAAGATTATTTGCGATTTATATATTTCACATCTGAAAGAGAGACATACGCTTGTTTTCTGTGTGTACGTTCATTCTAAGAATCTCACGTACGCACATCTGAGAAATGATCATAAGATCAGATTTAGGATGGTTTCTGTGCAACGTTTTATAAATGAGGCTCTTTATCTTTTAGAAATTGAATGTTTCACTAATACAGCCATGCAAAGTGAATGCAAAACAATATAATGTAAATTAAAAAGTTAGAAATTTTACAGTATTATGTAAAAAAAAAAAATATGTAGATTGTATGCTGAAGAATGTGTGTCCCATCATCCCTGTTACTCTGGTCAGTCCTGTTACCATTATGTCAATCCTGTTACTGTCATTAATTTTATAAATAATGTAAAAATAATATTTGAAATGGCCTTCCAAGTTTTTCAGTTGTAACAATCACTCTATTTTGTTTTGGACAAAGCCCTTCTTTTAATATCTCTCTTGTAAATATACAGGTCCTTCTCAAAAAATTAGCATATTGTGATAAAGTTCATTATTTTCCATAATGTAATGATAAAAATTAAACTTTCATATATTTTAGATTCATTGCACACCAACTGAAATATTTCAGGTCTTTTATTGTTTTAATACTGATGATTTTGGCATACAGCTCATGAAAACCCAAATTTCCTATCTCAAAATATTAGCATATTTCATCCGACCAATAAAAGAAAAGTGTTTTTAATACAAAAAAAGTCAACCTTCAAATAATTATGTTCAGTTATGCACTCAATACTTGGTCGGGAATCCTTTTGCAGAAATGACTGCTTCAATGCGGCGTGGCATGGAGGCAATCAGCCTGTGGCACTGCTGAGGTGTTATGGAGGCCCAGGATGCTTCGATAGCGGCCTTAAGCTCATCCAGAGTGTTGGGTCTTGCGTCTCTCAACTTTCTCTTCACAATATCCCACAGATTCTCTATGGGGTTCAGGTCAGGAGAGTTGGCAGGCCAATTGAGCACAGTAATACCATGGTCAGTAAACCATTTACCAGTGGTTTTGGCACTGTGAGCAGGTGCCAGGTCGTGCTGAAAAACGAAATCTTCATCTCCATAAAGCTTTTCAGCAGATGGAAGCATGAAGTGCTCCAAAATCTCCTGATAGCTAGCTGCATTGACCCTGCCCTTGATAAAACACAGTGGACCAACACCAGCAGCTGACATGGCACCCCAGACCATCACTGACTGTGGGAACTTGACACTGGACTTCAGGCATTTTGGCATTTCCTTCTCCCCAGTCTTCCTCCAGACTCTGGCACCTTGATTTCCGAATGACTTTGGACCACTGAGCAACAGTCCAGTGCTGCTTCTCTGTAGCCCAGGTCAGGCGCTTCTGCCGCTGTTTCTGGTTCAAAAGTGGCTTGACCTGGGGAATGCGGCACCTGTAGCCCATTTCCTGCACACGCCTGTGCACGGTGGCTCTGGATGTTTCTACTCCAGACTCAGTCCACTGCTTCCGCAGGTCCCCCAAGGTCTGGAATCGGTCCTTCTCCACAATCTTCCTCAGGGTCCGGTCACCTCTTCTCGTTGTGCAGCGTTTTTTGCCACACTTTTTCCTTCCCACAGACTTCCCACTGAGGTGCCTTGATACAGCACTCTGGGAACAGCCTATTCGTTCAGAAATTTCTTTCTGTGTCTTACCCTCTCGCTTGAGGGTGTCAATGATGGCCTTCTGGACAGCAGTCAGGTCGGCAGTCTTACCCATGATTGCGGTTTTGAGTAATGAACCAGGCTGGGAGTTTTTAAAAGCCTCAGGAATCTTTTGCAGGTGTTTAGAGTTAATTAGTTGATTCAGATGATTAGGTTAATAGCTCGTTTAGAGAACCTTTTCATGATATGCTAATTTTTTGAGATAGGAATTTTGGGTTTTCATGAGCTGTATGCCAAAATCATCAGTATTAAAACAATAAAAGACCTGAAATATTTCAGTTGGTGTGCAATGAATCTAAAATATATGAAAGTTTAATTTTTATCATTACATTATGGAAAATAATGAACTTTATCACAATATGCAAATTTTTTGAGAAGGACCTGTATATATTTTTCTTAATTGACAAGCGATCAGCCTTCAAAATCCTTCATGTTTTTGGTCATCTGAATGACAAATATAAGATTTGTTTAAAAAAATAAACATTTTTAAACAACCCCAATGAAAAAAGGGACAAAAATACTGCTCATATATGTAAAAACTATTACATAGGTCTAATTAAACCTCTAGTATATAGTAATGATTATGTCTGTAACAGGGTTGACAAAAATATCAAAACATGAGGAAGAAAAGTAGTAATAAAATAAATTATATAGCCTGAGATGGCACAATACAATTTCTTGTAATTTTAAGTTGTCTTCGTTTCATAGATATAATTTTTTTCAAAATTAAACATTTTATTTTTTAATTTTTCAAAGTTGAAAAGGCACCGATTTCGTGGAATGACCCATATATGCAACAAATTGATTTACAAAATTTTTACGCATATATAGACTACTATTTATGATTTCCATTTTCCAGTGCTAAAGTCGTTGGTGATGTTGAGGTTTCAGTACGGGACAAAAATTCTGTCTGCCATATCCTGTTGCTCTTTAGTACCCCAATAGCAGAGTAGGATGGACTCTTTGAATCATGTTACATTTTGTGCTATAACATTTAAATCAGAAAATGTTTCTAATTATTTCACTTAATACATTGGCTGATGAATCGTCATCCTGCACATGCTATTTCAACATGTTACAATTGAAAAGTAAATATACATTGTTCTTAAAGGGGGCATCTTCTCCAATATTTGTATTTCTAATATATATTTAAGCATATTATTATTAGCCTTTGTCAGAGATGAGTGTAGTCATGGAAATGAACCAAATCACAGCTATTTTTTGAAGAATGCAGAGCAAATAAACAGGCGAGTACATTGACAGAAGAAATAGTAACACTTGGCACTATAACTGATAAATGCTGTATTCACAGAGGATAGGAGCTCTATTCACAGACAATTGAGTAACCAAATGAGAAGACAATGGGAAGCAACAATTTTCCTGGGATCGAAAGAATCACAGGAAAAACAAGCAAATTGTTGAAGAAACAGGTAAGCAATCATTGAATAGGGTCTGTAGTCCTAATTCAAGGCCAGAAACCAACTGAGGGTCTTTAGAGAATATGGCTGCATCCTAGTGATGTTGTGTCCTTCCTTGTCCAGTCCTTTGGAGGCTTGTAGGCTAGAATCCTCCTTGGCATGACCACTATATGTTGTAAAGATTATTGTACAAATATTAGATTCATGCCCCCTCCCCTCTATTTGAGAAGCACCCTATATTTGCAGTCGCTGACTGAGAAGGGAATAAGCACCAGGTGTGGGTGATTAGTAGTCTGGAAAGTGGCAGTGGTGTGGGTGTGACCACAGGGATGAAGGACCAGGACAGAACAGGGGAACACCAAGGTGGAGTAGGAGACCACGAGGGAGCCAGAGGGGCAGAAGACCTCTGGAGTGCTGGTGTTGTGCCGAATTCTGACCCCCGCTAGATTATTTTAATCTCTAATTTGGTACTTGCTTGGATAGTTTTTTTTAATGCTTAGCTAACTAGCAGAAGACACTAGCCATGTTTAAGTCATCCTTGGTTCTTTTGCACAGTACTATATGTTGGACCGCTACACACAAGGCTATGAATCTGACATCTGTACATAATTTTTTGGCTAATATTGCCCACATGCCCTTGTGTTGAGCTGTTTTTTGACCACTGTCCAGCTATTTTAATACATGCTAGCACAACATTTGAATTTAAAGTCAAGCTACATCGACCAAACAACTGAATTCCTTGTTACAGTATCCCCTAGGGCCAAGTTTGATCAAACTTGGTGTGTACTCAGATTGTCCTAGTGTCGAAGTGTTCCAAGTTGCATTGTTAGCACTACTGTACAATATACTAATGTACAAAATACTATAACTTGGTTACAGCACCACTGCATTGAGAAGATATACATTAGCACAAAAACATGACTAACTTTAGCAAATGTAATCAACAGGAAATAACGGAAATGATACATCCAACAAAAAAGTACAAAAAGTGCAAACACACTCAGGCAATAGTCTTAGGTGATAGATAAAGATATGTTTATTGACACATATCCATCAGTGCGGCCTCCAATGCAATTTAACATGCAATACATCCACATCATAACAGATCATTGTTCCAGTGCTTATTTTACTGAACACATATGTAAAAACCATGTTGTATTATTGAGGAGGTATTCATCATCTTGATTTATTTGAGTATGTACACTGACAGAAACTGTTTTGAGGGGAAGCTGGGGATGTCAACGGTCTTTATATTATATATATATAAAAAAAAGCAGGACATGTTGCCTTCATCATGGTTCTTCATGTAGAACTTTTGAACTTTGGTTGACGACATTGAAGACACTGAATAGATGGTCCGCTCTGTTTCAAACCCTTTAGGTTCTGGTAAAAATCACACTGTAATAGATATGTTTGTTTTCATTTGTTATGATAATAGTAAAGATTTGTTTGGAGAGGAACGCAAACAGATATGGCAGTAAAATTGTTATCCAAAAGGCACTAGGTGAGCCAAACACTACTGATGTTTAGTCTTCTACAAATAAATTACAATTCAAACAGTGCAGTTACATTTGTTAACTTAATGTTTTCCTTTTTGAAACATTTATCTATGAATCAAATGTAAGGCAACACATTACAAAAAAAAAAAGATAAACAAAAGAATATTACAGAAACAATGTACCCAATGAACACACACACAGACACAAAAAAAAATGTCAATAGTTTCTGTGACATTTTATGTCTCCTGATGCCATTATGATGGTATCATATGGCTTGGAGCCTCCAAAAACAATAATGATGATAATGACAATTATGATAATATGCATAGACTGTAATGATCTTCCATGCTCCATAAAAACCCTTCAAAATCTCCCCTTAAAAACTCTCAGTACCCAAAACAACCGAACCCAATTCATTTTCCATTTAGATTTTGAGGGATAGAATAAGGCAACCAGAGTCCATCAGAAGGCGGCATCAAAGTGGATCGAAGAGGAAATAGTTTGCAAACATCAAAAGACTGTCCCAAAGACCCTTTTATGGTTAATTCTCCAAATTTCCCCTTTTACCATGGTGCCAAGCTACAGTCCCAATCCCAGAGGTTTCAGAGTTCAAACAGAAATAGGCATAGGCAGGAGAACAGCCTATAGTTTCCTTCCCAAGTTGTGAAAAGATGTCAAAGCTTTCCTCTGGACAGTAGGAGGCATGGTGTGGAATAAATGGAATCTAAGAAAATCCCGTGTTAAGGGGAGAAGAGGGCTAAAAAAAGATGATACCAAAAAATGTCCATGATGCCTTGCGGTAGGTAAATTCTGAATTTCAGCACCAATTACTGTCTGTTTTTTAATTCATTTGTGAAACGCAACTTTAAAAGGTTAATTACATGTTTGTTACAGATTTTTTTTTATACTTTTTTGTTGAGTTTTTTTAGAGAGGAAAGTACAAAAATCCCAATTTAATCCAGAGGTTCAGATGGTTAGCTGAAAGAAAGAAGAAAAGAAAATATCCAGTGTTTGAAAGAAAGTATAAATTTAGGATCATTCTCACTGAAATTCTATGTTAAACAGAACTTTTCATAGCCATCATTATTTGATTCGCACACATCTCAATGTAAGTGAATCTAACAGAAACGTCACATTTAACTGCAGAAAATAGAAAACAAAAACAAAGCAGTAGTAACTTTTAAAAGTTATATTTTACATGAAGGAAATGAAGCCTGTAGGACATATTTGTATGCATTATGACATTATTTTCATGACAATTAAGGACATCTAATCCTAAAATTACATCTAACCTTAAAATTACAGCCAAAAATGTTTTAAATCTCAATGCTAATTCTTATTGTCCATTTAAATAATTTGAATTCACATTTATTTGTATAGCGCTTTTCACAATACATATTGTTTCAAAGCAGCTTTACAGAAAATGCATGTCAACATTACAATTTAGAGTGATCTGTTATCAGAGGTGACTGTGCAAGTTATGTAATTTCAGTAATGTAATCAAATCACGAAGTTAGCTAAATTACAGTAATAAGAATAGCCAATTGTCATCATGATACAGTGGCCAGATATGTATTGCAATATAGGTCAGATTAGTATAACAGCTGGTTATTGAACAATGTATAACAGTGCAGGTAGTGGTGTAGGTGTCCGGTGGACATCGGGGGTACCCACCGCCACCACCACCAATAATCTGCAGTAGTGTTGTCAAAAATATCGCTATTTCGATACATATCGATACTGAAATATCTGAAATAAATAGTGTTGAGAGTTGTGTTGGAGTGACAGGGTCTGAATTTCGGTGCAGGATTGCGCATAATTCTACTCGTGCCCGCAGATTTCTCACTTGCCTCTTACATACAGCTCACGAGTGCCGAATGTGTAACTTCATGTCTTAAAGGGACAACAGCCTAATAAACATGCCGCTGTCTGTTGTTAATATTAATCAAACAAAAGTCAAAGAGAAAATCACTTCCTGCTGTTGACTGATTAATTTGTATAACTTTAATTGTTTAATTCGGATTAAATTTTTACAATGAAGATGTTATTTTCAATTTGATTACTTTCAGTTTCTTACCTGAATACTGCTGTTAGACCCGAAAAGAAAGCAGTTTATTTCATTTGTGTCTTTATTCTATTGTATTTGTGCTGTTGTTAGTAATTTATGTTCTTATTTTATTTATTGCTCTTCACTTGTCTTTTTAAAATTCAGTTTACAGTTTGAAATCAAGCTACCTCATTGTAAAAACACAAATACATGTGAGTGAGCAAATATTTACGTGAGATAATTGTAATGGTAATTGATCAATGTTTATATACGAATAAAATCTTAAATTAAAATCTGTCATCATATAAAGTGATCTTTTCAGA
The DNA here is from genome assembly GCA_003731715.1 of Anabarilius grahami. NCBI lineage: Eukaryota > Metazoa > Chordata > Actinopteri > Cypriniformes > Xenocyprididae > Anabarilius > Anabarilius grahami. The sequence continues at coordinate 478,242 of RJVU01058740.1, read as the reverse complement.
AGAAATGATTGATTGCCTAGATTTTCAATGGATGGATGAACAGTATATGCAGTATTTTTTTTACCAGTGGTATCGAAAACGGTATCAAATACCGATACTTTTTAAGGTATCGTATCGAAGTTAGAAATTCCAGTATCGTGACAACGCTATTCTGCAATGTTTGGCCTCTTTTATAACCAGAGACAGGGGTGTACTTATTCTAATACATTTTAATAAATCATCACAACGTTTCTAGTAAGTTTATAACTATACAAAATGAACACCCACTCTACATTTACTGAAACTGCTCCAAGATTTTTGTCTTCATTTTCTTCAAGCAAAATATAAGTACTTCCTTTATCAGGTTTTGTCTGATCATAGAAATTTTAAGGCAGAAAAATGACATTTCCCTCTCTCTAGACATAATGGGTAGAGTTATGTTTAGTGATAGGGTTAGGGTATGGTTGAACCATCTAGCTCAGGGGTGTCCAAACTCTGTCCTGGAGGCCCACTTTTAGAGCTGGATGTCAAGCTCCACCCATTGGCTCAGCAGTGAGCAGCCTCTCGAAAAGTGGCTGGTGATATTATTTTACTCTCAATGAAAAATTATTCTAATGCAAATATAAACTCCACAATGCCAAAATGATAAAAATGGCAGAATAGAGGGTGAAATTTGAAGTTTTAAAGCCAAAACCGTAGAGAGCCTCTGTACAGATAAAGAAAATTCCCTTTTAGTAGTTTAAGTTTGTAAAGGAAAGAATTTGTCATTCTAGTAAACAAAAACCCACAGTAAACAGAAAAGGACAGGCCTCCAGAGAACAACTGACCACAGTTAACCTCGACCTTAAAAACTGTGAATGAATGTACTAAACAAACACAGTAGTCGTTGACTACACCATTTGACATTTAAGGTGTGGAGGAGCTGTATGATGTTGTCAGCATGTACTGGATGTTGTGTCCGCATGGAGACTGGACTGCGCCCTGCTATAAGACAACAGCAAATAAACAGCCTGTCACGAGACTACCCTGCCTCTACAGCCTGGAACTTATGGCCTTCATTATCAATAATTATAGCTCTTTATATCTCAATTTCATAAAAACATTAGTATTAAGTCACATTTCACCCCAAATTATATATATATATATATACACACACACACATATTTTCATGACAATCAAGCACTTCCCTCACCCCCATTTCTCAATACCATACTGTATCTCAAGTCAAGTTTATTTATATAATGCTTTCTGAGTGATTGGGTATGTATAATATGCATGTATATATGTATGTATTAGGGGTGGGAGAAAAAAAAAAATCTTCGATTCTAAGCTTATTTTTAACCGCAGTTTAAAGCGGGGAGCAGAGTAAGCATTTTCAATTAATTCATATGGAAGTTGAGCTTCTTCAGGCTCGCGAGTGAGAGTGAAACTCAACTTCCATAGGAATAAACTCAATATGCTTGATCCGCACCAGTGGACACGCACCGTCAGAAACACCCGTATTCTGCTTGCAGTTTGCTTTCTCTGCCTGTCTGCGCTACGAAGGCATCATTTATGTTGTTTGAAATGCTGTGGGCTTATATTTTATAAATATGAAACTCACTGAAGGCTTCTTTCAATTTCAAATGCCCACGTGTGCTTTGTGAAGAGCGCTTGCGCAAGTGGCTGTGTGGTTAAATGTACTTGCATCTCAAAATGCTTTTGCACAGTCAGTTAGGCTAGATGTCTTAAGGGATTAAACAGACAGCCTGTAACGTAACCTTATTTTTTTAGTAAAATCATTCTAATTCATTTTTGCTAAATAATATTTTTTCTTTTGCATTTTGAGAGGGTTTTGTGGTAATAATTAATATTTATGCAGTAATTAAGATACATTTTTCCCATAGAAAATAAATAATTTAAAAAAATTATTATCAATTTATACAGCATTTCAGGTTGAAATAGTCTATGCCTTTAAAATCCAATTTTTTGAAAGGTTTGAATAGAAAAGTTTTAAATCAACCCTTGTCCTATTTGATTCCCATAATAGAACTGATTAAGTGCCATCCCTATATGAAGTGTCTTTAATGATGAATTTAATTTAATAATTGTGATGGTTTTTACCCCATGGTGCCCGAACCCAAACTTTTAAGGTCAAATACTGTCACAACATAACGGCTATTAATGCACAAATTAGATATGTTACATAAATACTTGATATGTAGTTTAAACTAAAAATAGAGACGAACTAACGGAGTCACCTAATCCAAGTCCTGTGCCAATAAATATATAACTTTACATGGATTAAATAAAACAGCCATGAATGAGTTCATGTTGGAAATAAAAGCGCTGAATTGAATTCTCTCTCTGCTGTCTATGCTCATCATTAGTTTTGTGAAGTTGCGTTCATAGTGTCGTTCACACACCGGGTTGATGCTCAGGAATGCTTCAGCATGGCCTTTTAACACTATCCACTCATTTAAAACTCCTTAAATTATATTAACCAACTATATAACCTTTCTTTTGATAATAAACATCTAAATAATTACAGCTCTGTGGAAATTAATTATTTTCTCTGCAAGAGAAGTTCTGTTTAAATGCACAGATAAAAGCAGCCTTCTGTCAGCAGCTATTTCATAATCTAGACCGACAAGAACACTATTAATAATTCTGATAACAGAATTAGAATTAGCCAGATGAGATGGACTCGGTAATTGTGATATATTCGCTGTTTTGTTTATTTTTCTGAAAATGTTTGCATATTCCAGCAAATGCATGCGTAATTTATGCGTATCCCAGTGAATATTCCAGCGTGTTCCATTCTCTTCACTCTTTATTCTATTAAACCACATAAACTTTGTAAAACTGTTTAAAATGAATGCTTATATTTATGGGGAGTTGATAGACTGCCCCAGTCATTTATTATGTTCTCCATTTGAAAACATTAGACTGTAAATTTATTTTGCCTGTTGTTAATATTAATGCTGTTATAAATAAAAAGGGATTGTTAAAAATTGTTAAAAGATTGTTTTTTTATTCAGGCGGTTTAGGTTTTATGCTTTTTCTTGATATATTCGTTACCCGTTTGTTTACCCGACCAAACATTTTATTTAAAAAAAGACAGTGACTGCACTATATATTTTAATTTTTTGCACTTTTTCAGACTCTGTTTATTGATGCAGAAGTGTTTTGTTTTGTATGCAAGGAGGGAGTGAAATTGCGGAAATTACAGTATTTAAAAAGTGTTAAAAAAAAGGTTTGCTCAGTGCTGTTATTATTGTCAAAACAGAAATAAACCATTAAATAAATATCGATTCTGTATATCGGTTATCAGGCACATTAACGCAAATAATTAGTATTGAATTGATTATAAAAAAAAAAATCTATATTGGTCGATCTCAATAATAGACAGATATATTTTGACATAGTTAGTTTATCCCATTTGTTAACAATATTTTTTACACATAACTGAACTTTTTTACATAATCCTGCATCATACAAGCATTCTGAAAAACAATGTTTTTTAAACGTTTACATGGAGTTACGCACATGACAGGGGTGTGCTTCATTCAGCGAGTTGTGTATAATAGGACATAGGAATTATCGCTACAAAATGGAACACCAGAGTCTGTCAGTACTGCAGAAAGACGGTATTGTTGCATCATACTGTTTTGTTTTTTTTTCTTCTTTTTTTTGCCATCACTACATTACAGTAATGAAAAATGGGGAAATTTTTCCTTAAATTGTCTTTATTGTCTTAAAGACAAACATTTTATTATTTCTTTTTTTTGGTGTGAAATATGTCTTGCCATCAAATCTAGAGAAAATGCTTTCTGGTTAAAACACTATACTGCACTGAAAATCCTATTCTCTGCTCCAAATGCATAATGTGATTTATGATTAGTGTGACACCGTATGGTTGTAGTTACCTTGGCTTGCCCGGCAAGTTTTTGGGGTTCTTGCGGAAGGACTGGTTTGCTACGGAGCGAGTGGACATTGTGCGTGGGGATGCCCTTGAGAAGGTAGAAGGAGGAGTCTTGGGAATCTTCTTGCCGAGATGACCAATCCATTTCTTCTGCTCATCTTGGGACAAGGCCAGAAGCAACATGTCTCTAGCTGATGTCACATCATAATTAACTGAGGGACAAGAACAAAATGAGTGTTGCTGTGAGATGTCTTGTCATTAGCTATTTTCACACATACAGTCTTTGCTGTAGATTTTATGTAACTTTCTGATTACAGGTCATGTGCAAACTGGACCCGTTACCTACATTTTTTAAAATCAGCATTTACCGGTAAAATTCACTGTCAATCAAACAATCAAACATGGTGGAACAAAGTAGTGCAACAGGCAGAAGCGGTAAACAACTTCAACCGCCTCACGAAGTTCAACCCAAGATATCGGCCACTTCTTGAAAATCATGAAAAACATCACTGCCATCACACCCAATCAGTGTGGCTTCATCAAAGGATGTGGAACTATTGACCCAATTCATGCCACCTGGTTGCTGACGGAGAAGCACCAGGAGAAGAACAAGATGGTGCACATGGCATTCCTGGACCTAGATAAGGCATTTGATTGAGATCCACGCAACCTTATCTGGCGATGACTGCAATCTCATGATGTCCCCTGAGGTGTATGTGAGTGCAGCCCAATTTCTTTACCGTAATGTCACAAGCATGGTTTGGGATGCCCAGTTCAACACCTTTCAACATCAACCGACAGTGGGTCACCAAGGCTCAGCACTCTCGCCCCTTCTGTCCATCCTTTAAATAGACATGGTGACAACTGGCCTGCAATTACCACACCCTGGACACTCTTTTACGCAGACAATGCTTTTGCAGGAGATCTGCTCTGCGCTTTAACATTTCACGGCTTAGCGTAAACAGAATGCGGCTAAACATTCAAAAGATTGAGTACCTGGAGTTCGGCCCCCAAACTGATGGCACCATCAACATCGATGGACTGAATTTGAAGATCATCACTAAGTTTAAATACCTCGGAAGAATCGTTGAAGCATCGCTTAAGTGGAGACAGGTGAAAATCTATAAGACCGTAGTGCATTCAGTGGCCCTTTATGGGGCAGAGTGATGGCCCACAACAAAGAAGCACGAGCAAGTCCTTCACACCAAGGATATGAATATGCTCCAGGGGAACACTTGACCTGACCCGTCTCAAAGGCTTGGAATCACTTCAATCATGGAGAATATGAGGGAAACATGCCTCCAGTTGTACGGCTATATTATGAGCAGTAACAAGAGCTCTGAGGCAAGAACAGCCCACTGTTTTAACCCAGGAGACCACATGAACGGCCAAAGAAACGGTGGATGGACAGTGTTCCAGAATGTATCAAACCTTATAAATGTAAATAACAATAATATTAATAACAGTAATAACAGTAAACACAAAGAGGCATTTTCTGCTTCTGGCTCACCTTTGCAAGGGGCGATAACATCCTCCTTCTTGTCCAGATGGTCCTTGTGGCACTTGACGTGGCAACGACGGCACTCCAGGGCTGGCGGAGGCTTGAACACATGCCACAGTGGTTTGGAGCAAGCCTCACAGTTAGAAGGGAAATGGTAGAGGGTGGGGATGAACTCATGGCCTTTGTGGGGCAAGCAGTTGGCCTTATCACCCTGAGGGACACTCTCCACATCTGCTTCCTTCCTACACTCACCTTCATTAGCATAAAGGATCTAAAGAACAAACATTTTTTTTCAATATGTAAATTTAAGTAAAAGTTTAAAGGGTAACGAAACATTTTTGAGACATTAACATACATGCATATTACACGTATCACATATTTTTTTTTATATATATAAAAGCACAAATTGTTACTGCAGTTTTACATAGAATCATGCCAACTGCACCAATTTATGGTTTAGACTTTGTACATGAAACATGAGGATGAAAAAAAAAATGTATTTCGGTGTAAACTGTAAACATCTCTGGTTACTTATGTAACCTCAGTTCCTTGAGATGAGGGTACAAGACATTGCTTCAGTAGCTGATACTATGGGGAAACACCTTTATCCAAAAATACTGAAGCTTTTTTGAAAAATGCCAGTGTAAAACACTGTCACTGCCAGTGTTTTTTTTTTTGCATTTATTTTTGGCCATCTGACAGAGATCTGATATTCTATTTGTCGTATTTCTGTTTTGCATAAAACTGAAGAATATTCAGTTCATCCTATACTGTATTCTAAAATAATCTGATATTAACTTTTGCATGGATTTTATTGAAAAGAGCTTAGGCTTACCAGAAGTTTTAAGATATATGAATATGCTTTTAAGTTTTTCTTGCCTCATAGGTTTACATCTGTGAAACGTTGAGGTACCATCATAGTAGTTTCGTGTGCGCGTGAACGTCATGGCAACGTACAACACAAAGTACCTCACGTGGGAAACACTTAAAGGGTTAGTTCACCCAAAAATGAAATTTCTGTCATTAATTACTCACCCTCATGTTGCTCCAAACCCTTAAGACCTACATTCATCTCCGGAACACAAATTAAGATATTTTTCATAAAATCCGATGGGAATACTTTTTGTGCGTCAAAAAAACAACCACTGATTCGAAACAAAAGATTTGTAAAGCTTCGAAGCTTCATGAAGCAGTGTTTTGAAATCGGCCATCACTAGATATTGTTGAATAAAGTCGTAATTTTGTTTTTTGGTGCACAAAAAGTATTCTTGGTGCTTCATAACATTAAGATTGAACCACTGTAGTCAAATGTTTATGTGTTAAAATACTGTTTGAAATATGTCTTTAGTACCTTTATGGGCATTTGAAAGTGTTAATTATCTTGCTGTCAATGGAGGCCTCACTGAGCCATCGGATTTTATCAAAAACATCTTAATTTGTGTTCCAAAGATGAACGAAGGTCTTACAGGTGTGGAACGACATGAGGGTGAGTAATTAATGACAGAATTTTCATTTTTGGGTGAACTAACCCTTTAACCTAACGCGTAAATGCACGTAACTAACATAAATACACAATGCACAAAATAAATTCAAGCACTTTCAAGGACCTGTATCTATGTATGTTTATTTTCAAAAACTTTCCAGGGCCTTGAAATTTGTTTTTTTTTTCAGAATCACAAACTTTCAAGGATTTCAAGGACCCTGGTAAGTACAGTGTGAAACGTCAGCTTATGAATACCTTGCAACAAACTTGGAATGATTTCAGCTTCCCTATAGTAGTTTCCCAAACATGATCCAGCACAGTTGTTGAACTATGTGTATTTATGCTAACAGCACTGATACTGTGACAAGTCATTACAGGGAATTAAATTACTATTTTTTAAATAGAATCGCTGTGAAAAAAATTAAAACTGACCTGGAATATTCTTGGAATTTCATCCGTTTCAGCTCGATAAACGTCGCCTTGTGTGACAGGACGTACATGGAAAAGTTTGCTGTTTTGAAATAATACATTTTTAAAGTGGCAGAAAGGGAAATCATTCAATTATACAAAAAAAAATTAATCAAGTGGCCAGTTAACATAGATAATTCAATCCATGGATAGTTATTCATCAGAATACTTACTCAATATCTAGTACCATAGAGGGGTTTGACTGCTCCTTGTCTTGCTCATCATTGTAAAAGAGAATTTTTTTACTGCTCACCACAACATACTGAGGGAAACAAAAAACAAATATTGAAAAAAGGGGAAAAAGAGTGGGTCATGCATGTCTAAATGCATGGACAATAATAGCTTAATACAGAATTCTTCATGCAAGTCTTACCTGCTTTTTCCAGCCATATCTTTTTATATTAGCCCTATTAGGTATTGCGAGCCAGCCTTCAAGCCTTGATTCTGAAAACAAATAAAATCCATTATATCCAAGCCAAAATTTGAACAAGCAATAAAATAGACATGCAGTAAAACAACTGGGAACACAAACCAAGGTTGTGACACAATCTACAAAAACTAAATAGCTTTTACTAACATGCGTAAACCAGGTACACTTTAAAACAACTGCCTCACATTACAGGGTTGTAGTTGTAAAATCCCATGCTGTTTTAAGTGAAACTAGCAAGAAAAAAAAGAGCAGAACTTTAATTTATCAGTAAAGAATTAATTAAATGGTGAAAGTGAGATGTCCCATACCTAAACAGATGCTGATGAGAATGTGAGATAACAATGGTTAAATAGCTATTTGACTGATTACCCAATCAATTTTGACTATAATAGCTCACAAAATGGACCACAGCCTTAGTGATGTCAGTGGAAAAAGGAAGTCATTTCAGAGGAGCACCAAGTTATTTGACTTTCATTAACAATTATAAAGAATTATATATATATATATATATTTTTTTTGAATAATGGGCATGATTGCTCAAAACAACACAACAGCAGCTACTAGCTATTTGGCTTGATTAACATGAACAAATAGGCCAATAGGTGATGTCAATTTATTACAGTACATTTAAATGTTTTTCTTTGGAATGACGTAGACTGAAATTTTGTATAATAAACCCAGGAACGTGTATCACGTTTATAGCAGTATTAGTAACTGGCTCAATACAGAAGTTTGTTACAAAGTATATTTTATCATCAAATTAAAGTGATAAGACAAACCTGTAATTTTGCCCCTTTTCTGTAAATGTCAACCAAACTATGGTGCAATTAAATTAAAATGTTACTGGTTTGAAAGCATATGTTCACAGAGTGGTAGTGAGAAAGACAGGTATGTCACACAAGAATAAAAAAAAAAACAAGCATAAACTGTGTTACCACAACTGAGTGTGAATGCTTAATGTCATTCATTCTGTATTGAGCATGCTGCTGGTGCAGTAGATAAACCAAACGTACATACATACATACATACATACAGTCAACTTACAGGAACACGTGTGCTTCATAGGGCTGGGTATTGACACTGATCTCCCAATGTGATTAGATATTCATTTGGGAATATTTTTTTTTAAATGTCAACAATTCTAGCTTATGACAAATTTAAATTTCACAGTCACATTGGATAAATGTTAGGGTTGGATAAATTAAATAATTTAGATAAATTAAAGGGGTCATGACATGAGAAATCAAATTTGCCTTGATCTTTTGACATATAAGAGGTCTTTGTACCATACAAACATCCTGCAAGTTTCAGAGCTTAAAATATTTATTTAATCAAGCTCCAATAGGCTTGTTTTGATATTGCAGGATCTGTGACGTCACACCAGCAAATACATTTGCAGATGACTGTCTCTAGAACAAGACATTGACGAATAGTTATACATCATTGTACCATAGGTTCTGCCCACTGGCAATCAGTTGCTTAACGGCTGACACTTGCCTACACTGGATGTAAGCGTTGCATCAAAAGCAAATAGAGCCCATTAAGCCACATTTCCACTGCATGCGACAAATGACAGGAAGTCATTAATTTGCTATGGAGTAGGTTTGCATGGTATACTGGTACTACGGTAGTATCGTCGTGATACTAAAGCTTCAAAATACTGGTGCCTTAACGGGAAGACTTCCGAGACAGCAGAGACAGCGAGAGCTTCTTTCCCATGTTGCCGTGCACAATCATAATGAAAGTTAATTGTGACTGCCACTCAATGGCAAATTCCAACAGTCATGTCTGAATGCTGTGTGCAGTGGAAAGGCGGTATTGTAATCACTGGCGCAGTCTACACAGGATAAAGTATGCAGATGCGCATTCAGTTTCTGACATACTCTACACACTTGAGTCTGTTGACAACAGGACAAATGGAAGAGTGAAAAAGTTTGAGTTCAAACAACTCATTTGCATCTCTGTACAGACCTCAGAAGGATCTCAGCTCCGAAAAAAAGTGAATGGTTAATTTTAATGGCGTCCCAGATCGCGTTGAAGGATAATATGTTTGTTTGGAGCATTTTTGTTTTGTCAACAAGGCACAGTGTAATGGGGAGTTTGCAAAGAAACTTTTGTGGACAGATGAAGCAGTCAACTCTACTGGATCTGACAGCAGCTGCATTACAAACCGCAAGTAAATGATTTCACAATGCGTTGTCTATAAATGGCGGTTTATAATAATATAAATGATCCCCTAAGGAACTTATTAATATGATAAAGAAAAATAACATGTCATGATCACTTTAAGCGTTTTCAACCTTTACAGAGCAAAGGACAAGCCATGCTAAATTAATAAACTTTTGGGCCATTCCTTATCAAATCAACCAAATTTTTGATTTTGTTAATATTTTTTTCTGAAGAAAGACAAACATAAATAGTGATGAATGCCAAAATATTAAATGTCAGAAATGTATATTTACTGAGCAATTTACTGTTTTGTAGGGGGTTCAAATTGACAATTTTCACCTGAGGTTTGGAGCCAAATTACAGGGAGTAAAAATGACTTTTAGAAAGATGGCAGCATCATTTTGTTTTTTACACAGAGATTGGTAGGTCTAAATCTGTTGACTTTAGCAATCTTTGTTGCATTATATGCCAACGGTTACAGTTCAAAAATGGGAAAAAGCACTTCTTTGTGTTTGTATGTCTGTAACTCAAGAAGTATTAAAGATAATCTTAATATCCTTTTATATTTTGGTTTTTAATGTTTCTTTTGGTATCTTAATTTTTAAAGCCCCTTATGGTACAATCCCAGAGATATGGAGATCATAATGCAGTTCCATGAGTAAATTGGTCAATTGTATACATTTTTAGTGGTCGAAAACAAAATGTGGGTCACTTTGCTTACAGCTTTGCATACAACTTTTTTTTCTTTTAAAGAGGAATATCTGAACAACAAATAATGTTTTAAAGACATCTCAATATGATTTTAGATTCTGGTTCTTAAACTTCTATTTTGAAATTATAATTTTCAAGGCCCTATATGGTTCAGTCCCATAGATATGGGTATCTCAATGTGGCTCCATGTTCAACTTGTTGAATATTTACTCATGGAGCTGCATTAAGATCTCCATATCTCTAGGATTAAACCATATAGGGCCTTTAAAATGAACATACCAAAATAAAAGTTTGTTAACTTTGTTATATTAAGATGTCTTTAATACTTTTTCAGTTACAGGCATCCAAACTTGGGGCAAAAAACATTTTACTAATAGACCTACCAAACTCTGTGTAAAAAAGTAAAATAATGATGCTGCCATCTTTCTAAAGTAATTTTTACACCCTGTAATTTGGCTCCAAATCTCAAGTGAAAATTGTCGTTTTGACCCCCCACTACAAAACGGTGAATTACTCAGTAAATATACATTCATGACATTTAATATTTTGGTTTTCTTCATTTATTTTTCTTTTACCAGAGAAAAAAAAGGATAAAAATCAAACTTTTTAGCTGGGGACCTCTGAGTTGACACGGAATTACCCTTTTACTTTTACTACATGATCCTCTGTGCATAACCTGCAATTTGAAGGCAATGCCAAGTTCTTTATCACATTCACATATCAAAATTTTAACCCAGGGCAATAGAAATAAAAAGACTAAAGCTATACAAACAAATATTAAAACAGTGTGACTTGACTTAAAACACCTCTGAAGGTGCTCAGAGTAGGGGTTAGTCTAAAAAGATTTAAATAAGTAAAATATTTTTCACTAATTTCAGCAATTTCGTTAAAAATTTGTCTAATAAAAATAAGTCTAAACTCTATCGTTATAATCACTCTGAGTAGCTTATTTCTGAGGTATCACCAAAACACATTTGACATTCAGATGCATTCATTAAAATAAAAAAAGTAATGAGAAGAAACAAAATGCCACCCAAGAGCACAATCCAGGCATAATGCGATCCCAATCTTAAAGTTTACTCACAGAAGAAAAAGAATAGAAGATACACAGATAAGTAGAGCAAGAAGAACTGACTATATATGAGGGAGAACAAAAGATGAGAGAGGACTTAAAACACAAACAATGACAGTCGATGACTATGTTCACCACCTGGCAACATGAAACATCCTATTAATAAATCACAGCATTATAATTGTAAGTCATAAGAACAATTTGTGTGCTAAATCTAATTAACATTATAAATACAGTCCTGATAAATATACCCTAACAAAATGGCATTCATTAGCACAAATAATTAGGGCAGCTCTCGACTAAAGATTTTTCTGGTCGACTACTAGTCCTTCATTTTAAGCTATTAGTCGACTAATCACACGTTTATTAATAAACCATATAAATCATAATAAAGAGCCTTTAATGCCTACTTGGCCTAATCAGCGTTCAAGCACACGTATAAAGCTTGCCACAGTGCGCCGGCAGAAGTAATAATTATGAATGTAACTAATAAAATTTTGGTAGACTAAGCCTCTTCTCGTTGACTAACGGTTAGTCGACTATTAGGGGGCAGCCCTACAACTAATATAGCCAAGATAAAGGATTTTTTTTTTTCTGAAATGGCAGACCAATAAACAGAATATAGGCATAATCTCTGTTTTTTATTTATTTTTTTTCAAAATAAAATATGCATTCCAAAGTATTCCTTCTCACAAAGTCTGAATTTTTCCCCCCACTTTTTTTCTGAAATGGAAAATTGATTTCCAGTGGAAATCAACAAAAATTTCAAATCATCTACACTATTTTACTTTCATAGTTTCATAAGAGTTACAACATACAACATTTTACCAGTGGCTTTCATATTAATTTCGCATTATTGCTGCAAATTCTGTATAGCAATGGAACAATATGAATGCCTTTTGCCTATTTCTTTTAGAGAGAGTTTGATGTAGTTCTAGATGAGAAAATATGTTTGGGATTAAGGGTGTGTTCACACTTGTAGTTCGATTCTCTTTGTTCTTTTGGTCTGGACCAAAAAAAAGAAAAGAAAAAAAAGATACATTTAGCACTATTTCTTGAGTCAAGAGTGCTTTTATGATGCATATTTTGCAACAAAACTTACCGAACATCCAAAACAATGCTGTGAGCTGCGTTAAAAGCACTATTTATATGTGCATACATATGACGGTATTTTTTTTATCAGCTGAGAACTTGTGAAGAGCTTATAAAAACTGTAAAGGAGTCAAAACAGTGCCAGGAATTCCTCAGTTGCACATAAACAAAGATCCACTTCAAGGAGACAGCGGTTCCAAAGCCTGTACCGAACCGTAATAGGCAACATCACTCCCATTAGGGCCGAGCGGTTTTTCCAATTAATTCGAATTTATGTTTTGCCTTGATTTTATTATTTTTTGAATCGAGAAATCGTGATTTTGAATAAAAATGTTAGCAAGCGTTCAATTAGACATGTTGACAATACAGCAATGATAACCGTATTAGGAGAAGAAAATGATCCAACCTCATGATGGCGCCGGCGCGCCTGATTAACCACTCTCATGTGACGCTCTATGAACGTAGAACACATCACTATTCTAAGCAACTGTTCATTCAGAAATGCGTTATAAAAATGAGACGCAGACAGTGGAATAAGAAAAAAAGGCAAAGCTATTAAGCGCGAGTTGAGCTTTTTTTTTTAAATTTGACCGCCGTGTTTTTAGAATGCTGTTTCATGGGCGAGACGCAGCAAAAGACACGAGACAAGTGCAACACCTAAACATGTCCGCCAAACATAAGAACAATAGGTCAACTAGCGCAATGGAATGCAAAAACCTGTAAACCTGTTTGATATTTCATGTTTGCATGATAGTAACAGGTTGACAGCTGCTGTTGTTTTCTGTTTTTACAACGCATTTGCTGTTAATAATAGCATATTACTGGTGTTATTTATTGCTATTTTTGGTTAAGAAATATTTAGCATTTTCTTATTTTATATTATTTCTGAGTAGGATGTGTTTAAGATAAGTTTGTACAACATTTGTCTTCATATTTCAGCAAAGATATTTAACAAATTATTTTACATTTACACCATGTTGATCACTTCATGTGTGGTGCACTTGGAATGGAACTTTTTTTAACCAGATTGTTAATAAAGAGAATGTTACTTAAATCAAATTGTAGTTAAGTTTTTATGGTGACTAGTTAAACAGTAAAAAATAAAAAATAAAAAAAATAAATAAATCGTGAATCAGTCAATCGTTCTGAAAAATCGAGATTTTATTTTTTTGCCATCTCGCCCAGCCCCAACTCCTATTATGAGAAAAAAAACAGGTATGCTTGAGCATTCTGTCTTTTCATCTTGTGATGTCATGTCCTATTTTTGGTTAGTTTAGACATCTTTGGTCTATGTTGCATTCATATTTGTCAAACCACATCAAAGTTAACCAAATTTGTCAAACCAAACCAAGTGTCAACTGCCGTGGGGTGAGCAGAACAGAAAGAGCATTTTCAATTCATTTCTATCGAAGTTGAGCTTTACGCTTGCGCTGTGAATTGTGAGATTGGCAGCAGACCAGAGCAAGTGTTGAGAGCGGTCAAGAGTGTCAAAAGGTTGGCCAGTTCTTGCAAATATCAAACGAAAAATGTAGGTGGCAGCCAGTTTGTTGTGAGGTTTAGGTAGTGATGTCTGTCTTGAGCATTTAAAAATATGCAGGTTGTGCCAGGGGGGTTTATGCTGGATTTAGTGCTTAATCATATTGTTTACACACTGGATGCTTTGCAGTTTTGGAAAACAACAACAACAACAACAAAACAAGTTAAACACACTATAGACACACCACAAAGCAGAGACGTTTTAGGGCCTCTTTACACCTGGTCACTTCATGCGTTTTTATTGATCATATAGCTATTTGATTTGTTAAAAACGGTTCCATTTACACTTGGCAACATAAATGTGTCTCCGCAAAATGAATATAAATCCGATCTTCAATTCCCACGCTATATGCAAATTTAGCAGTACACGTCAATGAAAGCAACAGATATGCGCTTCATTTTATTTATCATCTGCTAATTTTAAGATCAAAGACCACAATAGGAGAGAGCGTGGCAACAGCACTGGTAAGATCATTTAGTCTGCGACTTACTTTCAGTATTATTTTGCGGCAGTTTGCGCATCAGCTTGCTGAAGAGATCCTCAGCTGCCCATCTGTGGTGATGTGTGTTGTAGTAGCACAGACAAATGTCTATAACATGTCATATAGCCTATAACACGCTCTCACGTGTCATTTTTTAACATTTTGGAAAGGGGTAAAATTTACATAATGTGGTCTCAACCAGCTGCACTAACACTTTACACCAGATTCGTCTGGAATGCATATCAGACCACCTCCTGAAGTGGTTTGAGTGATCGGATTTAAATCTGTCTCGAAAGCGTTTTCAAAGGCATTTACACCTGATCTTTTACAATCGGATAGCTATTCGATCAGAGAAAACACATGAACGGACAAATGTATGCCACCGTTTTGACTCCTTTACAGTTTTTATAAGCTCTTTACAAGTTCTCCACTGGTAAAAATACCATCATATGTATGCACATACAACGACAGCATTTAGCCCAGCACACATTATTGTTTTGGATGTTCAGTTGAAAAATATACATCATAAAAGCAGTTTTTTGTTTTGTTTTGTATCTTTAGATTCAGTCTTAAATATTCCAACTCCAAGCGAATTAGGACTAAATGTATCTGGAACAAAAGAACTGAGAGAATGGAATTACAAGTGTGAACATACCCTTAGTCACACCAAACTTGATGTATTATGATAACAAAGGCAAGCTTGCTTACTGTTAGTTACCAATTCTTGTTTTGCATTTTGACAGTGTTGCATGCTGATTAGATAAATCAGCTAAAATACAAACAATGAGCAATGTGAAATATGGATAAATTGTTTAAACAAAATTGAAGCTACTTATTCTATGCATTTCTTCTGCTCTGCATGTTTTTTTTGTTTTTTTTTAAATAAAACAATTTTAAATCCATTCCCAGCACACATGTACTTTCTTTCAAATACAGATAGGGATGATAGCAAGACATATGTGACTCACATTGACAAAATTTTGGTCGAATTTTAGGTTTTTACAAAAGATTAGTTCATTAAGTTTCATCTAGCAATCCCAATGCTCCAAATAGCAATTAAACATCTAATAGTATCTTTATTTGTACATTTTCTGATGTGAGTACCTTTCCCTTGTCCATGAAAATGCCATTTTTCTCTGTTCACTTCTCGACAACTGCCACTTCCCCTCTCACAAGTTTGGATTCCAAAATTTGAATAAGCATTCCAACTTTCTGAATATTCATAGCGAAATCTGAACCAATGAAATGTGATTTTCAAACTCATGCTGATGTAAACAAAACTTGCTTGTGCTGACTGACACATCCGAATCGTGCGCACAAAGATGCCTCTCAGACAGTGCACGATCCCGATATACAAATTACAGTATTTCAAAATACCCGTCTTGGCGAGTATTGGTTTATCTGATTTATATCTATATTAGATCCATGCGGTACAGTAGACCTTGATAAATAGGCTGTCTGTTTTGTTAATGTTAATCAAACAATTGTGGTATCATGGAAAAAAAAGTTGAATATATATATTTCCTATAGATATTTGGTTTTGACTATGTGTGCCAAATTTGGTGTTGTTATCAGGGATTTTAAGGGATGGTTGCTAGGTGATTTTGATTTGGAACCTTCAGAAAACTTTAACTCAATTTTTCTCAAAAATGACTTCTATTGACTTCAGATGTAGCTCATTCATTTTTTTTTGTCTAATTCCAATAAATCATACATCATTTTTTTTAGTAGAGAATGTGAAAATAACAACTCATTTTTGAAAATTTGCTCATTGCGACTTATTTTGTCAGCACGAGTCACATGTTGTCAAAGCTTCAGAATTAGCTGGCTAATGTGGGCTTTCCAATAACTACAAATGCTAACCAATAACGATTCAAACTAAACTGACAAGCAAACTAATTAATCAAAACTCTCTGTTCATTAACATTTATATAACAGAAATATTCATACTTTGTGAATGTTCCCTTACCAGCAATGTTACTGTCCATCTCATCCGTCTGCAGGCTGGTGACGCTGGAGCTGTCCACGCGGAGCTGCAAGTCATTCAGTTTCTCTCTAAGTTGCTCAATGTCACTTTCCTTACTATCTAGTTGCATCTGCAGCTCATTGCGATACGTGGACTCCTCTGCCAATTGCTGCAAATACAAACATCACCATTAACTAGGCCAAAATAACAAACCATACTACTGCAACGTTTGTCTCATGAATATTGATGTCATGCTGATGTCATGCTGATGTCATGCTGATGTGGCTTCCTAGAGTGTCCAGTTATGAAACTTAATACATTTTCATGAGGCAATCCTAGACCACAGCAGGACTAGAACTACTACTTGTTGAAATTGATTTTGAGAATAATCAGATTCCACTGATATTGTTACTGTGAAAACTAATAAACATTAACTTGCCGCTTGCATCTCGTTGAGCTCCTTCTGGTACTTGATGGCCATGTGGTTGAACTTCTCCTTCTCCTGGTTCAGCTCCAGCTGCAGTTTGCGATTCTCCTTCTCTTTCTTGCGCAGGTCAGTGGTGCTGCCTCTCTTCTTCTGGTCCAACTTCATGTCCTTGCGGTTCATAATCTCAGCAAGCTTATTCACCGCCTGCAGTGACATGTTGAAGCGTCAAGATGGTAGAATGACCAAAAAGTAAAATGACCAAAGAACAAAACATACTTTTCCTTTCAGACATGTCATATATCAAACAAGTCTGGTTGAAAACTAAGTGAGCTGCTTTGTTGTCAGCTGCCTACATAGACAGAAACCTAACTAAAATGGATCCTCATACTTGAATGTTATGGAACGCTCTTCATGGGCACCACGCAAATAGTGCTACTCACATATTATATATATACTGTATGTGAAAAAAGTTAGGCTAAAAGTGGATTTATAAGCAACTGAATCATAGGGTGTCCATAGTTTGTCACCCATGGCTTTTCCATCTTGGCTTTATTTTTGTTAAATAAATAATGAGACGGTGTGATATGTAATGTTTTGTTGTTCATCTGAGGTTTTATTATCCAAATTTTAAGACCTGCCAAGGACCAGATGATTTTTTTATTGTGTCCCGATATGGAAAACCATGGCATTCAATAGGGTGTCTTAACTTTTTCACATGGCTATATATATGGTTTTCCGCATCAAGACATAATAAAAAATAAAAAAATCTCGTCCCCGGCAGGTCTTAAAATTTGACTGGTCCGCGATAGACGCCTGCTTTCAAAAGCTCCCATGTGTATCTGTGTAAGCGCTCGGTGAAGAGCATCATTGATGACTATTTACAAAGTTTTTGAAGCATTGATCATTGAAGCCAATCACAGACATATGTGATGAGCGTGTGAACACAATGGCCAATCAGAGGTGTTTACGAATCTGCTCAACAGTAGGGCTGCACAATATTGGAAAAAACTGACATTGCGATATTTTGTTTTTCTGCAATATATCTTGCGATATGAAAATAATTCACCAGATAGTTCAATAGTTCTATTTAGAAAGAATTAATCATTCTAGGACGATTGGGGTGATTTTGGGGTGAATACGCATAGAAAATAATGAACAAATTACAAGCATAGATAAATATAATAGAACAAAGATACATGAATCTGCACGCACATAAAACAGCCGCCCGTTCAGAATTGAGCTCTCTTTCGCGTCTTTGTGCTCTTAAATGGTTTAAAATCTCTTGAATGTTTAACTGACAGGACCTAAAACACGTTCAAATGATAAATTTTCATTGTATGATGGTCAAACTTTGCAATTAATCAGAGAATCGTGTGCGTTTTGAACCGTGGTGTCTGGTCCGTATGGATTAACGATGCGCACATCTCGATTTTGATGCTAAAATGTTATATCGTGCAGCCCTACTCAACAGCGCTCAAAGCATCACTTTTTTAAAATTTCAGTACCGTCATTGTACCGAAGTCTGTACTTTTTTTACAACTCTAATATATATGCTAGGTAAAATTGCATTTATTAATTAGATACAATTTTAAAAGATTGTAATGTTTCTAATAATGACTTTTCCACCATCTTGGATGATTTTCTTTTACTGAGCTTGTCACAGTCCAAAATACCAAAACATGGTATCTTAGAAGGCATAAAGTTGCAGTTTTTCAATAAACCTTTGCATCAGATGCATTTTAAGATGCCTTAAATTTAGTCTATGTTTATATTTGATTTTAAAAAGACTTTCCTATTTCTCTTATTTTGTTCACTTTCACACATTCAAATCTATGGCGATGATGACATTGGCTTTTTCATTTTTAGTTATATAAACATACATTATTTATACAGAGTTGCTGTATAGTGGTTATACCTGGGTCTTCAGAGTTTTTTCTATATTAAGGGCCTTCTCGTAAGTCGCCTTTACTGAGTTTGATACCTCCTCCTTCTCTGCTGCAAACTCTACAGGAAGACATTAGAAAAGTTATGATAATGAGTAAAGATAAACTGTAGGTAACCACTTGGAATTAAGATTACCTTCTTCTTGAGCTTGGAGCCTCTCATTCAATTCTGTCTTCTCCTTACTAAGGATCTCCACATCTTTGGTGAGGGTTTTATTGGATTCCTCAAGCTAAATGAAAATGCATTATACTTTAATTAAAAACAACTGATATAATCACAAAGGTGACAATAATGACAGAATAAAACTGCAGGTGGCTTGTACAGTATTCAGGCCTGGTTTCACAAACAGGGTTTAGATTAAGACAGGATTAGGCCTTAGTTCAATTAGGATATTCAAGTAGCTTTTATAAACATGCCTTAGAAAAAAAAACATTACTGGTGAGCATCTTGAGACAAAACAATGACACTGACATATTTTAAGATGTCAGTGCAAGTTGCTTTCAGTTAAAACAGCTCAAACATGCATTTTAGTCTGGGACTAGGCTTAAGCCTTGTCTGTGAAACCAGGCGATAGAGTTCTAATACTGAAAATGTGATGGAAGATAAACGGACTATATAAATGAAATCAGATTTAGAGACAGACGCCTGTCCTTCACTAATAAAAGTGTGTGTGCTGCACAGACCTGTGTAATGGTTGAGTCTTTCTCTGTGATCTCCTGTTTGTAACGTGATACAGCCTTCTTGTTCTCCTGAGAGAGTTCAAAATACTGCTCTTCCTGAAGTGCACGGGCCAACTGCTCCGACTCTGCTTTTGTCATGGTGAGGTCCAACTGAGCAGAGAGTGACTCCCTACAAAAAATATTTATAGTAAAGCAGTTTACAAGAAAGTTCACTAGCAATTCTGAACAGTATTTCAAAGTCACAAAATAGTCTTTAGTTCCTTTAACATTTTTCAAAGGCAGCACTTCTGCAAAAGCTACAAATTCATGAAGAGGATTTTTACTTCTCTGAGTACAGGTCCTGGACTTTTTTAAAAGCTTCTTGAGTTTGTCGATTCTTCTCCTCTATCTCCTCCTTTAGCTCCTTCACCTGAGTTTTATAGAGTGTCTGAAAACAAGAAAGAATGGCTCGAGAATATATAAACAATGCTGATTTCCTCTCATGATATGACTACACACAAGAACATAACACCCTATCATGGTCATAACTCAGTCAGTCAGCTGAGCCTTACACCCTGGCATTGTCAATTATTATTTGTTGACTGATGTTTAAAAATGTTAGTTCATTTACATACAACTGCACAAATATTACAGTTCAAATATTATCACTTTGACAAAATTCCATCAATTCCTTACTAAGTTTTGTCAAGGGCTGTTTAGTCAAAGGTGAAACAAAACAGTTCTGAACAAATGAGTGGTTTAAGGCCAAAAACCTGAAAAAAGTATTAAGAGAAAAGTAGTATATTAGACATGCTCATGTGGTACTTGCGCTAAAAGTGGAATAATTAACTCTGGACCACTTAATTACAGCAGGTGGAACTCTGTGTGTCACGCCTGTTTCACACTGCAAGCGTGAGCGTCGCGTAAGCGCAACTACATCGTCACTGCAGCTGCAGAGACGCGCGAGTATTCACACTGGAAGCGTTTGTACAGTGTCACAGCAGCGGCTCGAAGCTGCATATAAAGTGAGCATTTCTTTACAAAGACAGCTATACATTTGTTTTTATAAGTTGGTCATTTATAAACTTGAGAGTCTTGAAAGTTTATAAATATGGGGAGGTGTACAACATTCTCATTTAAACGTAATAAATAAATAAAAGCCTTGTGTCATCCATTGCTGCACACGAATGGGGTAAGCTTTGTGTTTTACATCATCTGCTGCATGCACATGTTTACAAGACAGCAAACTCGGCTAAAAAAGTCAGCAAACTCGTGTTTGATTTGGGTATGCTGCTGCCTATATCTCTCTCTCTGTGTAACAACTAAAATAATGTTTATATATCATATTTTCTGGCTAGTTTACTTTAGCTTTTATAATACACCATACTTTAACCCAAACTGAATAATTAAAAAATTTAAATGGGTAAATCTTCTAAAATTATTTTTGGTTCTTAATTTTTCTTTTCTGTCATACTCCAATTCTTGTTAAAACACATTAGACATGCTTATTCTGTGCATTTTGAACACTTTGTGTGTGAAATTTTATTTATTTTGTCCATCAAAAGTGTGCTTTCACTTTAATTGAGTGTCAGCAGCGCAGCAAAAATAGACTTGGTGCCGAAACCCCCGCTTCACTGCTGCTCACGTGACGCTCCTGCTTGACGCGCTGCTCCTGCTGCCTGCATTTGTTTCTCTTAAACATAGTAATGAAAATGCAGCTTTTTTTGCAAACAGTTTTTCAAGATTCCAGTTTTCACATACATTATATTTGCAGCTTAGATGGAAACTTGGCTACTATGAACCATGCCTTGATCCTAACAAGTTTTATAGGACTTTAAAAGATACCTGGAAAGTAGGTAAATACTGTAGCGAGCATGTTATGGATGATGATTACATCATATACAAAAAGGCAAGTACCTAAAATGCCTTATTATGCAAAGCACTTAATGCGTTTTCACCTCATTAAGAAACAGGAAAAATGAAATTATGTTCAGCAGTCTGTCATACTCACTGAGAAATACTGCTCAGCCTCCAGCTGGTCCTGAAGTTCCCTCATCTGACCCTCATTTCCTCTGTACTGCCTGAGGAGATACGCTTCAATCAATCACAGTCACCTCAGCTTCACAAACAATATTTATTCAAACTCCACACCTCAAGCATGATGTATAAATGAACATTTCCAAAAAGTTAAAAAATGTGTTTAAAACCACACCCTAGGTCCATTGTAACAGCATGGCAAGTTGTTTCAAGCAAATGTCATTTGAAAGATGTCAAGTAATTATATTTTGATGAAAGATTACAAACAGTTGGAATAATGTCAAATGATGCATAAGTCACAATAAGGTCAGGAATCTGTATAATATAAATGGGTTAATGATTTCACGCAGACTTTAAAGCTGTGCAATCTGTCGAAATGCCTGAGTGTTCGACAGAGTCTGAAGGAGGCCGACAGAGTCTGACAGGGTGTAAGGTTTAAGATTAACTGGCAGTGGATGTGGTCAGACGGAAGGCTATCTTTAATCCACCCATGTAAATACTGGCCAATACTAGTTGTAAAAATTTGCAACAATAGCCATTTCTATGACAGAAAAGCCATCCAAATATTCAGTAATGTATTACAGTAGCTGTTGGGAGTAAGGCTCAGAGGCAAAGGAATGACATTATATGGACAGAACAGTGTTATAATTAGGGTCCAACAGAACCAACAGAAATGCTTGTACTAGAGCTGCACGATTAATCATATCGCAATCGCAATTGCGATGTCAAGCTTGTGCGATTATATGACGCAAAATGCTGCGATTTTATGAAATAAAATAATAATAATTTAATAAATAAATAAATAAATAAATAAATACATGTGTGGACACGACAACCCATTTTCTGAGAGCTGTTTGCCCATTTTATACACCGCTAATAAAAAGAAGAGCAGTCAGTTTCAGTTTAGGCAGTGGCACGTGTGGCGCGCATGGTCATGTCACGACTTTTCCCGGTGTGCAGCGCAGAGAACGCGTAAAGATGGACGCGGAGCAAACGGGTCCTCAATGCACTTGGATGGACAAATACACGCATTATGTCAATCAAAATACCCCTCTCGGCAAGTATTCTCGTAAACACATTCGGTTATGTCTTAATTGAACGAGGTGAGAATTCGGATGTGTATCTGTCGGATGTGAACGTGCATAGGGTCTTACTCTTAAAGTGACAGCAACCTATAAATACCTGCTGTTGTCTGTCATGTAAATCAAACAACAAAACACAGCTTTAACAAAGATTAATCTATATTAAATTTATACAGTGAACAGTGTCATTTTATATTTAATTATTACATTTCTGTGCTTGAAAATTAATACTACAGTTAGACCTTATACTTTATTTGTAACTTTATGTAGTATTTATCTATGCTTGTTGTGATTGGTGTACAGTATTTGTTCTTTTTACAGTCTGTTCACTTGCCTTTAATAATGTATTACTTAGGCTAGTAGTTTATGCTGTGGTATCAGAATAGTTTAAGTAGGCTAAGTAATAAATGCAAAGTTAAGTTGCCCCCTATCCAAATTTTTTTTTGTGCTGATCCGAAAAATGATCGGATCCGTGACGTCATAACCATGATGTGATCCGAACCGTGAGTTTTGCGATCCATTGAACCACTACAGATTAGTAAAGAAACAAACATCTTAAATGGGATTATAACAAGTTTGCAGTAATGCAAAAATGTTATTTAATTTTGTAAAATATTTTAATTTGAAAACGCTGTGCATTTGTTTGTTTTTGTTGCTATTTTGAGTTGAGAAATACACATTTCAGCATTATCAGTAATCTGTGTGTGCATTTTCATTGAGAACCAAGCAAGATGACTCATGATACTATTTGTTTAGTATATCGCTATCGCAATCGCAATATTGACCTCAATAATCGCAATATGATATTTTCCCCAAATCGTGCAGCCCTAGCTTGTACTAAAAGAATTCAAAAATAAATAATTTAAAAGGATGGTTCACCCAAAAATGAAAATTCTGTCTTCATATACAGACTTTCGTGTCATTCAAACTATAAGACTTTGGTTAATCTTCAAAACATAAATTAAGTTATTTTTAATGAAACTGAGATTTAAAGTCTAGGTAATCAAAAAAGAATCCAAATGAATCGAGTGGTTTAATCCAAGTCTTGTGAAGAGATATGATCGCTTTATATAAAAAAAGAGAGAATAATTTAGGCTTTTATTTATATAATGTGGAACCTGTTTAGAAACTAGCTAATTTTACTATTAATGGCTAACAGTTCAAACTCCAAAGAACATGAGTTGTGTGTCTTTTTTTACTAAAAAAGGGAGACATGTACGTATATATTCATGACCCTTTGAGGGCAGGAGAGAGCAAAGGAGCATACTTTGTGAGCTGTGCCAACTGGAACTCGACGGAGCGTTTGTTCTCGAGGGCCGCGTTGATCTCTTGTTTGAGTTGCTTCTCTGATCCTTTCAGGCGTTCAGCCTCCATCGTCCAGCTTTTCAGCTCGCTTTGGGCCTGCACACGCTTCACAGACTCCTGCTCCAACTGCACCCGCAGATCCTTCACCTGGTAGGGTGGAGAAAAGATGACAGATGTGGAATTCATAATCTTTAACAGTTTATAGTCTTGTCAATCCAAGCTTTTAAATGGGTTCACATTCACCTCATCCTCCAGCCTCTCCTTCTGCTTCATCAGCTGCTCCATCTTCTGTACAGACTGTTTGAGGTCAAACTCCAGCATTGAGCACTGCTTCTCCACCTCTACCACCCTGCTCTCTGCTCGCATCCGCAGTGTGGTCTCTTCCGACACCTTCTGCTCCACCGCTGGACAGAGATGTTTTTGTTATTTGTAGAGAAAGAGTGAACACCATGGACAAGATCAGTCAATCAATATATTGGTGAATATTTAGCATTTCTAAATCAGTCAACAACAACTTCTGTTTGGCTTTGAACACCTTTGTAATACAATAAAGATTTCTTGAGGAAAGATTTCTCGAGTCTGTGTGCATTGAACGACAAGCTAAACGAGAACTCGGAGCACCGGGGGGGCATTCAGACAGGTCCATGCCCAGGGAACAACCATGTTATAATCTGTCCCTGGCAACCTGCTCTTTATATGTTATCAGCATCAAAAAAATTCATATAGTGTAATTACACCACAGGAAGTATTTTCTCTGAACTTAATTTGATACTATTTAACGTCTATTAAGAGAAAAAAAACAGCCACTTTTTAAGGTGGAATTATTATTATTATGGAAAAATATAAGGTGGTGTCTGGGCATGCAGCTAAACAAGACGCCGTGCAGTGTCTGGACATGTCTTGCACACACACATACCATGCATAGCAGCAGACTTGGACTCCTCGATAGACTCGTATTTGTCTGTGAGTTGAGCCTTTGTGATGCGGTGCTCGGTCAATTCCTGGTCTAGCCGCTGCTGTAGAGTCTTCAGCTTGTAGTTTAGGTCAATTTCCAGACTGTTCTTCTCCTGAAGATGCCGAAAATATAGAAACACTGGTTACACAAAACACAGTTACTTTACATAGCCTACAAAAAAACTAAATTAACACATAGGCAGCCTAGTAGGCAAATATACCAGTGGGTCTAAAATAAAATTTATGGGGGTGGATTTTTCTTTAAGTAAACACTTTCTGTTATCCTTGTGTGAGACTATGGCGTGAGACTATATTTTCAAAACAGTGTATATTATCTTGTTGCAATGCCTTGGATTTCCATTCTAAGTGTAACCATAAACCAGTCTCATTCTACTGTATGTAAAATGGTTATACCTTTGAAACAGATAGACTTTTTAATGATGAGACAGTCGCAAACAGTGAGAAATTTTAAATCCTCACGATGCTGCCTAGGTTTCCATTCTAAGTGCATTGCTGAAAATGACTAGTTCAGTCTCTAAGGCGCAGGCTGGTCCTTTACATACAATCTGCTAGCAATCACATTGTTTACTACATGGTACAAGCTGATTGGCCTCTGCTGTATTGCAGCCAAAGAGCTTGCTTTTTCAACATTTAAATAGTCTGGTTCAGTGCTTGTTTTAAGCCAATTTATTCAGTTTATGAAGCCTTCCACCTCCCCGAGCATCACTTGTTTAGATCTGCTATGGGATTTAAAGTTTGCCTATTTATGTTGTAGCAGCAGCATCGCTTACATGCTCACAGCAGAATGTCTGTGTATGTATTGGCAGTAGCAAGTCTCCATATTTGCTCTGCAGCAGCATGCGTAGCAGATTTAGTCCACCAAGACCAAATACATAAACACTGTCATAACACTGTAACTAACATGCTAAGACTTTCCATAGAGTTGTCATGACTGAAAGGCATTTATCCTTTTTTACCAATTGATACATGCGTCAAAACTTATTTTTTGTGATAATATACAGCATAACATAGGTCAGTATTTCTTAAAGTGGGGTTTGTCTGAAGTAGCCAGGTGGTCTTTGGAAAACTCTTGTATTGTAAACAAAATTACCATGAGAAGTGATATATAGCCAAATCAGCTTAAATGTAAGAAAGTATTGCATTTTCATGCCCAAACTCTTACCAAAATAGTGCTGATTGACTTACAAACCATGTCATGAGAAAACATAAAATTAAAGTCTATTTTAGGACCATTAATTATTATAATTTTTTTTAATATTAAATTTACTTTCATACACTGTCAGAAAAATTTAAAAAAAGTACCTTTAGGGGTACAAGAGCTTGTCACTAAGGCATCTAACCTTACAAGGACAATTTTGTACCATATCTACCCTTAAACTTGTAATGTATGGTAATGTAAATTGGGGTAAAATAGTCACAATGCAAAAATATCTTAATAGCCCCTAACAGACTGCAATTACTATGTAAAATATATATTAAAATTGCATTTTAAAATATTATGTTTTTATTCATTTTATAATAATATAAAAATAACAAACCTTCTCAAGAACGTTACATCTGTCCTGGACTTGTTTCCTCTCCAGCTCCACTTTAGACAGACTCTGCTTCAAGTTTTTGTTGTCCTCCTGTAGACCTGTGATACGAGCTTCAAAGAGACAAAGAACAGACTTAGATCTCGCTGGATAATCAGAATAGCTGTTTTGAAATTTAACATTTATTCTACACTATTTGCA
>RJVU01058740.1:426595-451222 GCA_003731715.1 Anabarilius grahami | reverse complement strand
AAAAAAAAAAAACACTGACATATGACATTTGAAATTTAGCTCAGGTGCATCCCATTTCTCTTTACCCCTTTTCCACCAAGGCAGTTTGAGTACTGGTTCAGAGCCAGAGCCTAGTTTCAAATCAGTTCTTTGTCTTTCGACACCAAAAGCACCAGCTCTGAGCCAACAAAACTGGTTCATAAGTAGCACTAAAACATTGCTGGTCTCTTGAGTCAGGGGCTGGGGGCGGGGTTACCGTGACCAACAAGACAACAAGAAACTTGTGACCGCCATTTTTGAAATAGCAGCTAATCAAGCTAATAGCAGCTAGATTGTAATCTCCCGTCTATACAAATTACAGCATGCTGCACAAATACGTTGGATTTGCCGTGTTTGAATGCCTATGTAGGTTCGCAAAGCCACGAGCATCATAATGCAACATTCGCCATTGTTGATGGTGTGTTTGTGTTTGACGCTACCGCGCTAGCGTTGCTGGGAAAGACGATACATATACAGTGACATAAGACCTCTGTGGTGTTTGTTTGTTTACGTTTTTACGCCATGTTAGCATCATGGCTATTTATGTGGCAAACAAAAAGGTCAATATCAAGATCTCTGTGGTGTCTCTCTAGCCCGTGGAAAGGCAAACTGGTTCTTAAAGGTTTGCCAGTCAAACCAACTCTGAACTCTGGCAATAGCACTAGCTCTGAACTAGTACCCGGTTCATGCTGGTGGAAAAGGGGTATTTGAGATGTTTCTACACTTTGATTGGAATAAATCTGTGGAAAATTCAGTTGACTGATTTGGAAAGGCGCAGACCTGTCTACTGTACTAACAGCTGAAAATGCATTTCAGAGCAAAAATAAAGCCATGAGGTCAAAGGAACTGCCTGCAGAGTTCAGAGACAGGATTGTGTCGAGCCACTGTAGGGAAGGCTACAAAAATAATTTGCTACATTGGGTGCCAAGAGCACAGTGGCCTTCATAATTCTTAAATGAAAGAAGTTTGGAACAAACAGGACTCTTCCAAGAGCTGGCGTCCTGGCCAAACTGAGCAACTGGGGGAGAAGGGCCTTGATAAGAGAGGCAACCAATAATCTGATGGTCACTCTGAACTCCAGAGATCATGTGTGGAGAAACTTGCAGAAGGACATCACTGCAACACTACACTGATCTGGGATTTGCGGCAGAGTGGCCAGACAGAAGCCTCTCCTAAGTAAATGACACATGAAAACTTGCTTGAAATATGCAAAAAAAAAAAAAAGGGACTCTCAGACAGTGAGAAACAAGGTTCTCTGGCCTCATCACCTGCACTATATGTATGGTAGTATTGATCATGCTGTGGGGGTGATTTTCAGCAGGGAGAGGAGGACTGGTCAGGGTAGGTGGAAAGCTGAACGCAACAAAAGATATCATTAATTGAAACCTGGTCCAGAGCATTCATGACCTCAGACTGGGCCAGGACAATGACCCTAAGCACACAGCCAAGACAGTGCAAGAGTGGTTTAGGGGCCCAGCCATATCCTGGATTTGAACTCAAACATCAGTGCCCAACCAACCTGACAGAGCTTGAAAGTTTCTACAGAGAAGAACGGCAGAAAATCCCCAAATCCAGGAGTGCAAAGCGTTTTGCATTATTCTCAAAATACTGTAATTGCTGCCAAAGGTACTGAGTGTAGTCTGAACACTTATCCTATAAGAATGTGTGTGTATTATATATATATATATATATAGTGGTAATATAATTTGCATGTGTGTCATCTGTGATCTATGTTGGTGGAGTCAAATCAGGGAAAGTCTAGCCCACTCTTACCTTGCAGTTCTCTGATCTCCTCTGAGCCTCGGCTGCAGGTTCGTTTTTCTGTGTCTAGCGTGGTCTGCAGCTGCAGCAGCTCTTTTTCCAGCTGTTGTTTAACACTATCTGCGGCACGGCTCTTCTCCTGCAGCTCACGATTCACGCCCTCCAGCTGGCTCATTGACTTTGCCATCTCCGTGTGGCTCTTCCTCAAACGCACCACCGTGTCAGACTCAGCCCGTAGAAGGTCGTTGGCTTCCCCCAGCTGTGGATGACAAGGTTGTGTGAGATGTTGTTTCTTAATTGTCATGTGGTGTAAACACCTTTGAAATAACCACAGATCCACATTTGTTGGATGATTTTGTGAGGAAATGTCTTCTAAAACAATTACACAACTTCGATATAATAGCAAAAGCTATTGGAACACTTTCCCTTTAACTTTTTAGCAATATGAAAATAAAAATACATAAATTAAATACATTTAATAAGTTAATTATTAATGCTAACAATACAAACATTGTTTTACAAAGAATCACATTACCATAAATAAAACAAAATTGTGTTTTTAGTATCTAACTGTAAAGGTTTGACACTACTAAATGTATTCAGTCAACACTGATTTGTATTCTTTTTGTGTTGTGGCAACAGGATTATAAGTCTGCAAAGCTATTTTAGGCTGGGCAGTAGTTGCAACCATCTCTTAGTTCTGTATCAAAGAAACATTTGGTCTTATTTGCTCTTTGAATATTGAGAGAGTGTGATTATGGTTGCACTTATTGTGTTACCATAAAAATGAATAACAGTTTTCTCTTAATCTTATTAAGCACAAACAATAAGGTTTCATTTGTTAACATTAGTTAATGCACTGTGAACTATCATGAACTAACAATGAATAATAACCTTTTTTATTAACTAACATAAACAGAGATTAATAAATACTGTAGCAAATATATTGCTCATTGTTTGTTGATGTTGGTTAATACATTAATGTTATTAAATGAGACCTTATTGTAAAGTTTTAACATTTTTATTTATACTGTTTTTATTTCTATGATAAGTTTGTGGAAAGAAGTTCAGTTAGGAGGTCAAAAGTTGTAGAAGCTCATAAATCATGTACAGCAAGGTCTGAAGAGACTGAAATCATACAGAAGAGAAGTCAGTCAGTTGAGTTTGTGGCAAAACCTTTTACAGTGCTTGAGTATTGTTGTCTTTTACTACATATGATAATTCATACTCAGAAAATAGAACTGAAATGACATTCATTACAAGATGATTAGTTAAAACATTTCAAATACACCTGCAGAATATTTTTTCTAGTCATGTATTTCGCCATTGAGGATTTCTTAAAAAAAATTTGTAAAAATCTTGTCTCGTCTCGTGAGATACCTGTCTCGTCACACCCCTAATATATTTTATATATATATAAAAATCGCCACCTCATCTAACTATTAAAATACTTATAAATCGAGAAGTGTTCTTGATAAACTTACTTGGTTCTGTAGCTGGGCGATCTTGTCATTGTTTTGACTGATTTTCCTCAAGTCTTCCAGTTGCTCCTTCAAAGTAGACACTAGAGAAAAGGGAAAAAAAGATTTAATAGAGGGAGGGGGGATGCCTTATCTTTCCTTATAACATGTAAACAGAGCAATGAAGTGTGTACTATAACAACCTACTGTACATGGCACTTGGATGAATTATATTCATGTTAGGCTCATAGTCCTTTTCCATTAGCTAATTTTCCAGACCATCATAGATCAGACATATAGGTCTTGCTGCTCTTTGCTGGTTCTAGCTCTACTCAGAACATTTAATGAACTGCAGTGCCCAACTCAAAAGACTGTTTAAGATTTGGCAGTATGAATGTACATGAAAAAGTAGACATTTTTCAAATGATAGAGGTTCTGCCATGGGGGTACTCCAGAAAGCAGGGTTAACGTACCTTCACCTAAACGCTCAAGTCAACTCACATTTAATTCTATAGCGCTTTATATAATACAGATTGTTTCAGAACAGCTTCACAGTAATAAAAAGGAAATTAACTGTGTTAATGTTGCAAAATTCATCAATTTTAGAACAATTTTCATCAATTTTAATTTCAGCTGTAAAGCAGCTTTTCAGAAGAATAGGCAGTCAAGAGTAAGATCAATCAACCCAGAGTTCATGATGAAAACACAAAGACATTCTCAACAAAGTGCTGAATCAAAAGACATTTCTCAATACCAAGTATGCAACTAAGGAGTACGGTCTCCGGAGGACAGAAGCATATCTAGTGTTGTACTGAAATCTTACATCCCGTGAAATTTTGACTCCCCTGCTTCTGATTGACCCCTCCCACACCTAATCCTAACCCTCATAGGAAGAAACAGGGGAGTCTCAATCTCACAGGGAGTCAGTTTTTTATTCCAAAACCGATCGCTTATCACTTAGCTTGTCTTGGCAACACATGTCTACTTCTACTCTGATTATCTTGCCTCTTTTGGTTTTCATTTTAAAAATATTAAAACTGAACTTTGGAACCAAAAGTTGAGGCTGTCTGTATACTCTTACCCAGGTAAGTCACATAACCTGCTTTCTGGAATAGCCCCATTATATATTGGAGGCAAAACTGGAACGGGACACTGAATTCTCACCCTCATTCTCCAGATTTCTTCGTTTTTCAGCCTCCTGGTCAGCCTTTCTTTGATGTTCTGTTGCTCGGTGCTGGATCATGATCTTGTCTTTCTCCAGTAAAGACATGTTAGCCTCCACACTCTTCCTTAGGTTACTCTGAAACATGTCAAGACAACAGAATGACTAAAAATCGAGAATTAACACTAAAAATAACCCAAGTTTTACAAGATATTTAACTGTAATTATCTATTTTAACCATTGCATACAAAATACACACCCTCTATATTTATTTAGATACATGCTTTAGAGATTAAATCATTTCACTCACCTCCTCATCTAACTCTTTCATTATCTTGTCTAGCTTTGTATTGGATGCCCTGAGGGGGAAACGAATCAAAGAAAAGATTTCACAGGCCTGATTTTGAGAAAATGTTACTTTAGGTTTGGATATAGGGATGAGGAGATAAAATGGGGGAAAGGTAGATGGATTGTTGGAGATGGATGCATCTTCATATGGATGGCTGAATGAAGAGTTTGATTTGAGATGGATGATGGTTAGATTGTTGTATTGTGGCTGGATGGATGAAGTGTTTGGTTTGGTTTGGTTGGATGTATGATTGATGGATGAGGCGTTTGATTTGTTTGGATTGGTTGGGTTTTGGTTCTGGACGCATGGATGAGGTGTTTGATTGGTTCTAGGTGGGTGGATGGATGGATGGATGGATGAAGTGTTTGATTTGTTTGGACAGGGTGTTTGGTTCTAGATGGATGAATGAATGAGGTATTTGATTGGTTCTGGGTGGGTGGGTGGATGGATGGATGAAGTGTTTGATTTGTTTGGATAGGGTGTCTGGTTCTGGATGGATGATGAGGTGTTTGGTTTGGATAAGGTGTATTGGTTCTATATGGATGAATGAGGTTTCTGATTGGTTTGAATAGGGTTTTTGGTTCTGTATGGATGGATGAGGTCTTGGATAGATAGATGAGATGTTTGGTTGTGGATGGAAGAATAAGAAGTTTGGTTTGGAGCTGAATGGATGAGGTGTTTGGTTAGTTTTGAATGGTTGGCAGGTGGATGAGGTGTTTGATTGATTTGGATGGACGGGAATGGTTGGATAAGGTATTTGGGTGGATGGGCAAAAAGACAGATAAACACCTGCACTTCTGCTCCATCTCATCTCTCAGCTGCATCTCACTGTGAAGTTGTTCTTCTAACTGATAAATTCTCTTCTGAAGATTCTCCAACTGAAAGATCAGAGAAACACAATCAGTCATCCTCACAGTTTAAGAGATAGACTCACTATTTTAATGCTCTAAACTCTTTAATTTAAAGTCTGTTTAGAGGTTCTTACATGACTCTTATCTTCCTTTGTTGAGCAGCGTTTGTCACTTGTCTTTATAGTTGATTCCCGAGGGAACCTGACAAAGAGTCAATAATTCATATATTTTTTCTTACTTTTACCAGTCTAACACAAGCACCTGGGGATCCAAGCACTTACTGCCTGTTCTGCATCTTAGTACTCACTGGTTATTGCTGTAATAGGTGAAACCCACAAATGGAAGCTGGTTGCCTACAAATGCTTTAGGAATGGGGAATGTCTCCTCCTCCCCTCGATCTTCCTCAATATCATCAAAGTTGCTTGTGTCTACGTCACTGCTTAGCTCCGGCACCACTGGAGCAGCCGCTACATGCAACAAGAAAGAATTACATTTTAATAAGAACAAACAAAGAATGCTACAAGTGCAAATAGTAAAGTCTGATGAAAGGCAGGTTCAGTTGTTCTTGGTATATTTGTGTCTATACTCAGCATTAGATGGACAACATGCCAAAAATTACAGCAAAATTACATATTCTATTTGTAACACTTCCTGCTGCCAGTTGGTGGCACTATGACTGTGACACACTCAAAATAGTCACATCCATGAGACCAGCCATCATTATCAAACCTACAGCTCATGTTTGATGTAAATCACTCAATGCATGCAGAGTATTTGAGACACTCCAACCCCCCACCCCCCAAAAAAGCCTTATTCATAATATGAAAAGCATGACATTACAAGTAAAAAGTAAATTTTAGGCCATTGTTTTCGTAAATAGTGTTAAATGGTGTTTACAATAAGTGCATTCTAGAATATTATAAAACAGTATGAAATAATAACATATTCAGTGTATTATTATATTTATTAACTTTATTGCCATTATTAAACAACCATTAGGCATTTTATTTCCACTTTTTTTGTTTAAAATAAACACTTCTCTGAGCTGATATATGATGGGAAAAAGGGAGAACAATAAGTTTGGAAAAAGGCAGATTTGAACTTGTGTCGGTCTTGTCAAAAGCTAATGCCACCCGCCTTACTCTCCACACCGCTGATCCTGATATCAGCAGGATTTCTTTTGTCATTTTGTCTGGCTCAGTTACACAATTGTGGGCAGAGTGTAAATATCCTCTTTCAACAAGGCGGGCTACTTGCACTTTGTGTAAATAGACACTGCAGAATCTTAATCTCAAGTGGCACACCAGACAACACGCAACTGATTCTACAGCACGTGTGTTTATATTTTCTAAAGGAAAGTGAGTGTTTGTTCTGTTATTTTTATTCAGTTGCTAAAAGGTTCCCAGGGGGGTTTAGTGCATTGCTGTGTTGTGCTAGGTTGTTTTGGGTGGTTGCATTAAGATCCAAGTCAAAGGAGCCCACCCCCAAACTTCAATGATTTTTGGTGTCTAGATCATGTTTCAAACTCTGCTCCAGGAGAGCCACTGTCCTGCAAAGTGTAGATTCAACCAGCTCCAAAACACCTGCCTAGAAGTTTCTAGTAATCCGGAAGATCTTGATTAGCTGGTTCAGGTTTGTTTAATTAGGGTTGGAGCTAAACTCTGCTGGACAGTAGGCCTCAAAGAACTGAGTTTGACACCCCTGGTCTAGAAGGTTAATTTTGTTATTTTGTTGTATTGTGCACTAGAGTGCATTTGTAGCAGGACATTTTCACTGAATCATTCAGAGAAATTCTTCAAGAGAGAAGTCACCCAAAGAAACTGTCAGTATTTTCTTTTCTGTGGAAAATAAAGGAAGATATTTTAAAATGTAAATCTAAGTTTTTTTTGTTTGTTTTTTTGTCCATAGAATTATTGTTTTGGAACCCAGTGACTTTCACACCGTCGTATATAGATGGTTTCAAAGATAATAGACATGAATCAAACAGGTCATAAAAGTTTAAATTTTGCATTCATGGGCTCTTTCAGTGGTTCGGAGCGCGTATCAAACTGCCAAAGTCACATGATTTCAGTAAACGAGGCTTCATTACGTGATAAGTGTTAAGAAATGTCAATGGTTCACTACTGGGGGCAATACGCGCTCCGAACCACTGATTCGTAACAAAAGATTCGTAAAGCTTCAAAGCTTCATGAAGCAGTGTTTTGAAATTGCCCATCACTAGATACTGTTGAATAAAGTCGTTATTTTGTTTCTTTGCCGCACAAAAAGTCGCTTCATAACATTAAAGTTGAACCACTGTAGTCACATGAACTGTTTTAAATGCGTCTTTTGTAGCTTTCTGGGCATTGAAAGTGTTAATAGTCTTGCTGGCAATGCAGGCCTCACTGAGCCATCGGATTTTATCAAAAATATCTTAATTTGTGTTCCAAAGATGAACGAAGGTCTTACGGGTGTGGAACGACATGAGGTTGAGTAATTAATGACAGAATTTTCATTCTTGGGTGAACTAACCCTTTAATTTAAAACAAATGAAAAGATAACTAAGTTGGCAGATGTGAGGTTCAGAAACTCAACTCACTCTCTCTGATGTTCTCCCATGCCCACTGGTCATTCTTGAAAAAATTATGTCGCTTGATTTCATCGACTCCATTGCGTCCTAACCGTACCTCCCTAGTGAGAGATGACAACATAAGCACAATGTATTTTGAATTAACATGCTTTTGTTCAATCCCTGATATGTAAATGATCAATGCTGAAAACATGTACTGTATATATTATTTGCAGTTTAAAAGTATTTTTTGTATGCAAACCTGTCCGTGAGGAATGCACAGATGAGGCTTTTTGCATCTTTTGAGATGTCACTGTCATCGGGGAAGGTCAGGGCATTCTTGTGATTCATGATTTTGCTGTAGGTGCCCACCAGAGAGTCAGCATAGAATGGCGTGTCACCTGAGGATACATTCAACAACACATACACTTATTCTTCTGAATGCTTCCTCTGTTCCTACCTTTGTGATCTCTCCATCTGTTGGGAAGTCTCACATTCTTAGGAATGTGTCTTCGTCTTTTGAGTTTAGTTTCTAAGAATTTAAACTGGAGCCAAAATGAACTGTTACTCTTGTGCTTCTGCCAGGACATTCCCTCTGGATGTAGGGATCTATGCTCAGAAGTGTAGCTTTTAATAGACAACTTTTATGGTAATTTGCAACATGAGCACTCTAAACAAAGAATTTTTGCAGTTTAAAATGTGAGGAGATAAAAAGACTGCACCACAATATAATACTACGGGAGCACATCTTTCTAATGAGCCGTCTTTGCACAAACACTGTGTACTCTGATTCACCAACAGATGGCTTATTAGCTGGTTATTTAACTAAATTACACAAGTTACCTGTTTATGAAAAGAACACTCCTTTTAAAATCACTTAAGCTGTCTGTTACTTCTGCTATTTTGCGAAAACTCTAGTTATAATAACGGAAGCGGACTGCACTACACAATGAATCTCTTATTTACAGGTGCATCTCAATAAATTAGAATATCATGAAAAAGTGATTTTTTTTTCTCTGTAATTTAATTCAAAAAGTAAAACTTAAATATATTCTAGATTTATTAGACAAAGTAAAATATTTCCAGACTTTTTTGTTTTCATTTTGATGATTACAGCTTGCTGCTCATCAAAATAAAAAAATCAGTATCTCAAATTATTTAATTTCAAGTTCTATTAAATTACCATTCTCAGGGTATAAATACTGGGTTTAGGTCAGTAATCCCAACAGCAGTCATGGGGAAGTCTGCTGACTTGACAGCTGTCCAGAAGACGATCATCAAGACCCTCTACAATGAGGGAAAGCCACAGAGGGTCATTGCTGAAAGAGCTGGCTGTTCGCAGAGTTCTGTGTCAAAGCATATTCATGGAAAGTTGACTGGAAGGAAAAAGTGTGGTAGGAAAAGGTGTACAAGTGAAAGGAATGACCGCAGGCTTGAGAAGATTGTCAGGCGAAGCTGATTTAAGAATTTAGGAGAGCTTCAAAAGGAGTGGACTGAAGCTGGAGTCAGTGCATCAAGAGCCACCGCACACAGATGTCTTCAGGAAATGGGCTACAACTGTCATTCCACGTACCACTTCTGAACCAAAGACAACATCCGAAGCGTCTTACCTGGGCTAAGGAGAGGAAGAACTGGACTGTAGCTCAGTGGTCCAAAGTCCTCTTTTCAGATTAAAATAAATTTTGCATTTCATTTGGAAATCAAGGTCCCAGAGTCTGGAGGAAGAGTGGAGAGGCACAGAAACCATGTTGCTTGAAGTCCAGTGTGAAGTTTCCACAGTCAGTGATGATTTGGGCTGCCATGTCATCTGCTAGTGTTGGTCCACTGTGTTTCCTGAAGTCCACAGTCAACGCAGCCATCTACCAGGACATTTTAGAGCACTTCATGCTTCCTTCTGCTGACAAGCTTTATGGAGATGCTGATTTCATTTTCCAGCAGGACTTGGCACCTGCCCACACTGCCAAAGGTACCAAAAGCTGGTTCAATGACCATGGTGTGACTGTGTTTGATTGGCCAGCAAACTCGCATGACCTGAATCGGTATTGTCAAGAGGAAGATGAGAGACACCAGACCCAACAATGCAGATGACCTGAAGGCTGCTATCAAAGCAACCTGGGCTTCCATTACACCTCAGGAGTGCCACAGACTGATCACCTCCATACCACGCCGCATTGAGGCAGTAATTCATGCAAAAGGAGGCCCAAGCAAGTATTGAGTGCATAGAAACAAACATACTTTTCAGAAGCCTGACATTTCTGTTTAAAATATCCTTTTTTTAATAGATCTCATGAAGTATTCTAATTTATTGAGATAGTGAATTGGTGGGTTTTTGTTAAATGTGAGCCAAAATCATCACAATTAAAAGAACCAAAGACTTAAAGTACTTCAGTCTGTGTGCAATGAATTTATTTAATACACAAGTTCCACAATTTGAGTTGAATTACTGAAATAAATGAACTTTTCCATGACATTCTAATTTATTGAGATACACCTGTACATCGGGTTTGCACTTTGTTGATTATAATGAGAAAACTGGCACAGTTCAGTCACTGAGCTCGAACTTCAAACAAACTCTCTTCTGAGCAGTATAGAGTGGATTCAGAATAATTTAAACACCTCTGATTGGCCATTATGTTTAGGTGTTCAAAACCACAATGTAAATATAAACCTTTAATGCTCTTCAGAGTGCAAACTCAAATATGCTCTGGAACTAACTACGAAAACTAAATTTAGTTAATGTGTGTTTTTATTTTAGTTTAGTTAGTTTCAAAAGGCAGATGGCTTATTTTTTTTAATCTTATTTTATTCTAGCTAACAGAAATGATTTTTATTAGTTTTAGTTTGTTAATGTTAACAATAATAACACTTCTTACAAAAATGTTTAATTAATTTGTTCATTCGTTTTAGTTAAACATGAGGACGTTTTATTAATCTGTCCCTTTGTTTTTAGTTCCATTGTTTTAGTTATATTGTGGTTATGTTTTATTCATTTCTTTCTTATTTTTAGTTAAAGGTACACTATGGAACATTTGACCTTCTAGCGGTTAAAAGCTCTGCAGGACTGTGTGGATGAATATGACCCTTCACGATAGATAATGTTTTACAATGAACTCTGTTAAGAGAGCTACATATGGCAATTTATCTGTTCAATAAAATATCTTCCTCACCACTAAAAAACAACATTTCAAACCCCTCAGATACCGCCATCTCCGAAAAGCCAAGTCAACGTTGATTCTGGTTATATGACTAGCTCTGTCGCGTTCTCTTTTTGCCAGAAGACTCTCCTCTGTTTGCCGTTTGTTTAAAACAGGTGATTCCCGGTAGGTTGCATGCATACTTTTGTGCAAATGCAAAATCTTGTTGCACTGATGCTAAACTCACCAACAAGCATCTCATACAGGAAGACCCCCACAGACCACCAGTCACACTCTCGGCCATAGTAGCCATCTCCTCCCTGTGACTTCAGTACCTCTGGAGAAATATAGTCTGGAGTTCCTACTGCTGTGTCACATCGTACCATTCCATCCTAGGAGAAAGAAAAACAACAGAATTTACTACAGAAGAGAGTCTACACCATAACTGAAAGAATACTAAATGTGACAAGTACTTTGTAGGAATGATTCAAGTTGTCATTCACCAACTGATTTGTTCATTAGTGAGGTTGAATAGCTTTAGATAATTTTTAGATTATTGTTTTGATTTTAATATTTTTTAGTAGTGGTGCTTTAAAAGTTTAAGAAATTCTGCAGAATGCTGTGAACAACAGTCACTGCTCTGTGAGACAGACAGCTGTCATTATGTACATTTTTTAAATGTATATTTACAGTTGTATGACACAACTATGATGGTGTGTTATTCTTAGGTAACAGCCAAGTAGAGAAGCTAGAAACAATTTTTTTATTACATCATATGATGAATGACAATTATTGTTCCTTTTTCTGTGTGTCAAATGCAGTCTAGTAAAAGTTATAAATGTGAATAGTTTTGTTTTCCCTTTAAGAAAAATTGTGTAATATCTTAATTTCCATTAAACATCAAGTAAGAACAGTATGGGGTTATAATTTATGTCATATTCCCTAATAAATGGAAAGAGATTCATAGACAATTTATTCATTCACAATTAAATTGTGAAATTACATTTACAAATAAATAAATAAATAAATAAATAAATAAATAAATATATATATATACACACACACACACACACACAATAAATACATTTACAAATAAATATAGATTTGCATATAAAAATAACTTGGCTCACTTCTCTGCATCTCCCATATGGGCATTTTAAGGGTCCATAATAAATGATAGTAAATAAATATTCGAAATGTTGTAAATCTCTTGCAAGCAATCACAGGAGCGAGTCTGTGACCCATAGACATCACCAGACTCTTGGTTTCACACGTTGAAATGCTTTTCCAGGCCTTTAATACATTCTTCTGCTGCCATCGATGAATAAGTCATCAATAAAGATGAGTGAGCCTGTTCCAGAGGCAGACATGCATGCCCATGACATGACACTACCTCCACCATGATTTCCAGATGAGGTTGTATGCCTTGGATCATTTGCAGTTTCCTTTTTCTCCATACTTTTTGCTTTCCCAATTTGATAAAGGTTAATCTTTGTCTCTACAGGCTCAACTCTTGTGTTTTTGCAAATTCAAATTGGCTTTCCTATTTTTGGTGCTGATCAGATGTTTGATCTTGCCGTGTATCCTCTGTAATTCTGTTGGTGAAGTCTCCTGCGAACAGCAGATTGTGAGACCACCATCCCAGCTTTCTGGAGGTTGCTGGTGATTTTACTGACAGTTATTTCAGAGTTCTTTTCATAGCCCTTGTCATTTGTCTATCATCAACTGCTGTTGATTTTCTCAGCTGACCTGGTCATTGTCAGTTGCTGAAGCTTTCCAGTGGTGTCCATCTTTTTCAGGACATTCCAAACTGGACACTCCAAATCCTATTTAACATGCAACTCCCCAAACAAGCAACCGTTGAAAATGGCTGC
The DNA here is from genome assembly GCA_003731715.1 of Anabarilius grahami. Taxonomy (NCBI): domain Eukaryota; kingdom Metazoa; phylum Chordata; class Actinopteri; order Cypriniformes; family Xenocyprididae; genus Anabarilius; species Anabarilius grahami. The sequence goes on along the minus strand of RJVU01058740.1, from coordinate 438,065 downwards.
ATTAAAGGCCTGGAAAAAGCATTTCAAAGTGTGAAACCAAGAGTCTAGTGATGTCTATGGGTCACAGACTCGCTCCTGTAATTGCTTACAAGTGATTTACAATTAAGTATTAGCTTTTACGCTTTTTACATATGCTTTAAGTTAAACTGTCCCAATACTTATGCTCACATTAGGCAGAGGGATGAAACTCTAAAAGTGCTGTGTGTGTGTGTGTGTTTGTGTGTGTGTGTGTGTGTGCAATCTCTAGTACCTTGTTCATTTTCATGCAGGTTCCAAAGTCTGCCAGCTTCAAATGGCCTGCCTTGTCTAGCAACATGTTGTCAGGCTTTACGTCCCTAAAATAAATGTTGAGCGAAAACACACACACATACATATTGGTTATTTAAAAAAATTCCAAGCAGGGAAGCACACCTGAAAAAAAAAAAAAAAAATGAAAGGACTGTTTAATGCAGGGGTCTCCAACCTTTTTTTCCATTTGAGAGCTACTTTTTAAAAATGAAAGTGGCTGAGAGCTACTCATGTTATACAATACTTAAATAATGTATCTTAACTCTCATATTAACAACTATCCAAACTGTTTTACACCTGAAATAATTTTTGTAGGCTTATATATGTCACCCTTTAAGGCTCCGGTATACTTCAAACGAAGTTCGAAATGCGTGACCAGCGATATACTGTAAACGAACATCTGACGCCGCCCACACTGCTGAGATCGACGTTTAGATGAATGTGTAAATATGTGCCATGCGCTTTCGTATCAGTAACAAAATAAACACAACAAAAATGAGAAAACAGCAAGCATTTATTATAGAAAGCATAAGAAAAGCATCTGATCATAACAACATGGGAATGTTAGCATGAGCTCTGCAAATTAGCACTCCCGTCACATCACGTCTTCATATAGCACTTTATTCAATAGATTGCTTGAAAACAAGCAGCTTTACAGTATCAAACATGAAAAACAGTGTTAGTGCCTCATTTTATCGGAAGCACAACTTCATTTTGTACTATAAAGCGGCTATCCAGTGTGTTCATGTTTTCACCCACGGGGATCTTACCTCGACGAACTCTACAGATCAAATGAGTCAAAGACGCTTCCCACGCGAGTGAAGGCGGAGCCTCAGGGCACGCCTCCTGTTACGTTATTGTCACTGACCAATGGTAGTACGAAGGTGTTTTGCAGCTTGAGCGAACTTTTATTGAAAGTTTTATTGTCGCTTTGGCAAGCCGTTTCGAACTTCCAAAAAGAACACAAAACGAACTTCGTTTTGGCCTGATTTAGTTCGAAATGACGTCACATCAGTTCGTTCTTCGATTTCGTTTGAAGTATACCGGGGCCTTTAATTTCAGAGAAAATAACAGAATCAGAGAATAGTTCTTTATGGAAAATAGTACTTTGCATATTATACTGTAAAAACACAACTACAGTTGATTTCATAGTGCATCATAACTAGATACGAAACTTAATGTTAATTTAACTATATAGTGACCAAAATCATCACGTTATCAAGGTATTGTTAAAATGTGCTGTAAAAAAGAACTAATATTATGCAGTGAAATCAATTTTAGATTTTTTTACCAACAAATAAAATGAGCATCAATATGCACTTTTTGTTTGCATAAACATTAAATTAATAACATTAAAAATGATGGCCAGATTTTAAAGGAGTGTCAACATAACGTTATCTACTAACATGTACAACAAGTTCAAATAAAGTTTAGACAAAAAAAGTTTTATAAAAAGATAAACCTCACATTTCAACCTTTAAATCATTTTTATGAAAAGGTCATTTTATCTGCTCCATAAACAAGGCTACCTTATTATCCGAAGATTTTTAGAATGCACATTAGCTAATTTCCATCTTTTAAAATTAACAAAAATTTGGTCAGATTTTTGCACTTACTGAACAATAAAGGCAGACAGACAGAATGAAAATGTAAATCCACTCTCTGTCAGTAGGTGGCGCTTATGGAACAGCAGAAATAGAGCAGTTTCCCAGGTAACCTGTGTAACACAGCAGCGCTCCGCTTATAAACACTACTTTACTAGGCATTGCTCAGAGGGAAGATAAAAAAAATAAATGCCATTGAAACTTTTCTAAAGACATTTGGGTTCCCCCTTAGAGATACATTAAAATAATTAACTGATTCATACATTCTTTAAAATAATTTCTTCCGTCATGGTTTCACACAGAACGAAACCTACGCTGCTTAATCTTGCTTGATTGAAACTTTGACGTCTCAATTTTTTTCTATTGTTGGTTTTGTTTTTGTTATATTGTAATTACATTTACATGTTCATAAATAAAAAATAATAACCTCACGGCCAATATGTCAAACTTGATTTGTGTTGGAGGGGTGGGACACCTGTCTATATTAGCTCACTCTGAAAAGAACATCTTGGTGAGCTACCTCCAATCAGGCCACGAACTACTGGTAGCTCGTGAGCGATGTGTTGGAGACCCCTGGTTTAATGTATGAGTGAGACCTGTGAATGAAGCCCATGGAGTGGATGCCGTCCAGTGCCAGCACAACCTCAGCAGTGTAGAAACGTGCCCACTTCTCAGGCACATCATAGTTGCTCATTAGGTTGACCAGGTCTCCACCTGGCATATACTCCATCACCATATAGAGGTAGCGATCGTCTTGGAATGCATAAAACAGCTGGGGGGGGGGGATGATATATATATTACACACACATACATACAAAAAATGACATACAATACATACATGTATAAGCATAATTATATACAACAAAATGTCATAAAAACTAAAAACACCACATGATCAATGACCAAAAAAAAACAATAGGCTTTATGCCAAAGGTCACATGAACAAACAGGAAAACGGGTTTCATCGCATCCACTTATCGGAGAAAGTGTTAGCAGAAGTACGACCTGATGGCGATATCTATGGCCTTTTAAGGTAATCAGCTAACCTAGCTAGTTATTTTTATTGTTGCCATTTTATTCAATTTAAATGTCCACATTTTAGTAAGAAGAAAAATAAATAAAACTTTTAGATATCAATCACCTCAGTTATAGTAGATACTTTGAAGGCATCTTGAGTAAAACGACACTATATTTAACAAAGTACATACAAAAGACCAGAACCAGAAGGGATGCACCTGTTTAACAGAATCTGGAAGTTTGTTGCGCATAACCTGTATAAAATATATTCAGTTTTTAAATTTGTTTTTATAATAACTAGACTGCAACTACACATTCATCCATGCTCAAGACAAATCACACAGCTGATTATGATTAATAAACATAATTAATCAATTGATTCATACCTGTACTACCCAATTACTGTTTGCAAAGGCCATAATATCCCTCTCTTCCCAGAAGAAAGCAGAGTCCGACCTTTTGATCATCTCAAACTTGCTGAGCAGCTTCATGGCGTACACTTTCCTCGTGGCTTTGTGCCTCACCTACAGAACAGAAAGACAGGGAACATGAACAGGGCTTGTTATTTACTTTAACTTCACTGAACTATGACACACAAAGGAAACAATATAGAATATATAACACATTATTTCAACTGTATTCACACTAATGAAAAGTTAAAAAATGTAAAGAAAAAACAACCTATCTGCAGTGCTGGGCACCATGACCAAAAATCTGTATAACTGTATTTTTTAAGATTCTGGCAGTTTCACTGTAATTTTTTCCTTTGCATGACTGGGCATTTACATAGGTTTATAGACGCTTATTTTACTGTCAGCAATGGTGCACAAAGTTCACAAATAAAGTAAAAGAACAGATAGCTACCCTAATAAAATATTATTCCAGTAAAAGTACAAGTACTTGTTTTTATTTTATTTGAGCACAAGTACAAAAGTACTTTATTTTTAATGTACTTGAGTATTAAAAGTAAAAAATACTGACAGATGAACCGTAATTATTATTTACACTAGTAAATAAGATAGATTAGTGCAGACAATTAATATGCATTGACCTCCAAATAAGCAAATGTTTGATTTTAATAGCAAAAACAAACAAACAAACAAACAAAAATCCAAATATTAACCTTCAGTATACTAAATAAAATATCAACGTTGCATGGCCAAATGTGTTCACAACAATGCTATACTGTTTTATACTGTATAATTTGAAATTTGCAGCAGGTTAGAATTGCTGTTTCATGTCCAGCTGAGAGTTATTTTCTCCCTCAGCAAGAATGGTTTCATTGAAGAGATGGAGTACTGGTTTGAGGTACAAGACACTAACATAGTGTTCACCAGACAAGGCATCAGTGAACTCCTGAAGTGGCCTCAACACCTTGTTCACTGCCTCCAGCAAATTCACGTCCAACCAGCTGGGCACCAAGTTCTTGTCAGCTTTCAACACCTGACTTAATTGAATTTACAATAGCGATTGAGCACCCAGCAGGTGACGCTCAATTAACAGACTGTTGTGCTACCTGGCTAGCTCGCAGTACCCAGCATGCCACTGGCGGTGTAATTCTGTAAATGTACACCATTTATAATAAGCTAAACACTACACCTGCTCAGCACTGATCATGTAAACATCCTTTATTGTAATGTACTCAATGTACCCCAAAATGCATGAAAATCACATACAAATCATATACTGTCATAATTGTATATTTATAAAAAAAAAAATGAAAAAATGAAAAAAAAAAAGGAAGTAGGCCTACAGTTACTACGCAAATTTTAAATGTAATGGTAAAAAGTTAACAAACAAAAAAAATAATAATTCTAGATAATGGTATAATACAGTGAGACAGCTTTCAAATCAACCAAAAATGGCAGTGACAGCAGCATAAAAGATGACAATATGCAATAAACTTACCAGTTGTACTTCTCCAAATGCCCCTCTTCCTATGACCTTTACCACTTCATAGTCCTCTGCTTTCATACGAAGCTCACGAATTTTGCTGATTGTGTCCTTATCTAGAAACAAAAATGCATATGCACAATATCACCCAGAGTGTGCTTGCCTTGGTAATAATAAAAGTAAATATAGCTGCAAGAAGCAACTGTTCTGAGACTTTATATAAACATTAATAACAAAGCAATACTATCTAGCCTAGTTAGTATTAGGCATGGGCCGATCTTTTCAAGGTATACCGCGGTTTGAAAGCGTCATGGTTTCAAAACCACAAAAATTTTCCCTGGTACCATTTCCTGCGGTATGAGTTTTTTATGTCTTGTCAAAGACGGAAAGTGCAGGAATCCCTCAGGCTGTGTGCAGCGCAGAGAGTAACACGACCCCTCACCCTCAGGTTGGTGCGAGCAGTCAGTCACCAGTGTGTGTAGGATGACCGAAGGAGGGGAACCCCTCGAAAAAGACGAGTGGTTGGTAACTGTATGATGACCTAAATCACAAAATGGCCTTAATTACTAAATAACTGCAAAATGTTACATGTTCTAATACATTTATTTCATGGACGGCTTGCTTCTTACAGCGCATTCACAAGCTTGCGCTGCCATTTGCGGGACACTATTAGCATGTGCTATTCACCAGTTGCCCGGTAACTTTTTAAAGAATTTTGACAATGCATGGATGTGGGACTGTGATGCATCTTAGTGCGATCATCAAATCGTGACGGTTGTGATGTAATTATATAAATATATTATCTGACGAAATGCATTAAGTTAAATGCAGCTTGCAGCTTCGATTCACAGTAAATGCTGCTCTGCAAGTGCTGTGTGTTTGAGTCACTAATAATTTGCATTTGGAAACGCAACATGCACCAACCACCAATCGTTTACAAATCTGTTGTCATTGTCAAAGACAAAAGTCTTCCTGGATCTCTCATTGGATTTCCAGCAAAATAAAATCACAATATTTTAATGTTTGAAAGCAAGAAATAAAGACATCCATAATAATAATAATAATAATAATGATGATGATTTATATCATATCATATTAATTATATTAAAGGATTAGTCCACTTTTAAATACACTTTTCTTGATAAATTTACTCACCCCCATGTCATCCAAGATGTTCATGTCTTTCTTTCGTCAGTCGAAAAGAAATGAAGGTTTTTGATGAAAACATTCCAGGATTATTCTCCTTATAGTGGACTTCAATGGCTACCAACAGGTTGAAGGTCCAAACTGCAGTTTCAGTTCAGCTTCAAGGGCTTTAAACGATACCAGATGAGTAATAAGGGTCTTATCTAGCGAAACGATTGGTCATTTTCGAAAAAAATACAACCGTTTATGCTTTATAAACAAAATATCGCCTTGAACGTACTTTCCGCTTCCGCATTCTTCATAACGCTTACGCTGAATGTTCTACGCCTTTCCTATTCTACTTACGGAATGAACGCGGCGCCAGTTTCGTTTTTTTCCATAAGTTGAATAGGGAAGGCGTAGGACATTCAGCGTAAGCGTTATGAAGAATGCGGAAGCGGAAAGTACGTTCAAGACGATATTTTGTTTATAAAGCATAAACGGTTGTATTTTTTTTCGAAAATGACTGATCGTTTCACTAGATAAGACCCTTATTACTCATCTGGTATCATTTAAAGCCCTTGAAGCTGCACTGAAACCATAATTTGGACCTTAAACCTGTTGGTAACCATTGAAGTCCACTATAAGGAGAATAATCCTGGAATGTTTTCATCAAAAACCTTAATTTCTTTTCGACTGACGAAAGAAAGACATGAACATTTTGAATGACATGGGGGTGAGTAAATTTATCAGGAAAAGTGTATTTAAAAGTGGACTAATCCTTTAATACTTTTTAATATTTTCATTAAACTATTTTTTTGTTGTCTTTAGCTGATCACATGCCTGGCTCACATAAGTGACTGCAACTTTTTTTTTTAAAGTCTTGTACAGAAAATAATTCAATTGTTTATGTATCTATTATCTAATTAATAGCTGCAGGTTTAGGCTCATTTAAATGACTGAATTAATTTTATTTTATATCATTTTAATTTAATTAAGAAGAATTAAATACTTTAATTTAAATATTTAACCTGACACATGTTTACTACTGTTCCAAGTATTCTATATCAAAGGTTCCCAAACAGAAGAAGAAAACTAACCGATTCAATAGATGCCTACAAAAGGTGTCTGCTAATAATATTACTGTAAGGGGCCAAGCACAACATAGGCAAAATGAGAAGCTAAACAAACATGACAGGGAGCATTAGACCAACTGCAAAAATGAGTAATTAAAAACAACTAGAGACTATTTTAAACAAGATGGTTGAAAAACAATGACTAAAAATTACCTGTCATTACCCCAAATTATGTATTTGCTTATTATTTTTTGACCCTTGTTGAAAAGCGTACCAACAAGATGGTGATGTGACCAAATTGATGTGGGCTGCTAAGTGAAAATTTCCTTACAACAATACTAATTTCTTGCTAAAAATGAAATCAAAAGTTTTTAGCATACATTACACTGCTCATCAACTACAACTTTTAGATGCCATTTTATTTGTATTTTTTAACTCACTGTCATGCAACCACATATCATATCAATGAAGTAAATGTCTATGCTGCCTTGAGAAACTGATCAGATTAAGGTATCTCAGTAGACAAGATGTTTCAGCATTTTTCAGCTTTTGGACACAGCCGTGGTGTGATTAATGTGGAATGACAACACCACACATAAAGTTTGGTGTCTATATGCCAAAGTTTTGCTGAGATACAGTCTTAAATATTGACATGATGCATTCCAATGTAGCCATCATTTAACACAGTGGGCAACTTTGTCTGACAACAAAAGCCACTTTTCTATCATTGTGCCAAACAGTTCTGAGAACAGTAAGGAATGGTTAAGTTGCTTCTCCACTTGAGTGCAGCTTGGCACGGAGTAGTTACAAAATGTTCCTGACCTGAAATTCTCGGCATGATTAGATAACGATGCACAACTGTGCTTAGCTGAGTTGGTTGAATATCTATAGCAAGGGTGGGCAACTCTGGAAACTCTCAAACCCCTCTGAAAATAACAGGCAGGTTTGTTTGAGTAGGGTTGAAGCTAAACTCTGCAGGACAATGGATTTCGAGGGCCAGAATTGCCTACCTCTGATCTATAGTGATGTTATGATGGTTTTAAAGTATAATGCTGTATTTTTCTACAGACCTTTCCANAATGTACTTTGCAGGTAATATTGGAAATTTTGCCTTTCAGTGTGTTTTTCTCTGGTGGCACACATAACTCAGCATATTAAGGCTAGACCTCTTGCCACCTTTCTTTTTGAGTCACAGGCCATATAATTTCTGTGCTTTGGTAGAGCTAATCACTGTCTCAAAAACTGGACTAACTGATCATCCACCATAACGCACTCTCGCCCCATCCCCCCAATAAACCATTTAATCATATGCACTTCTGGCTGTGTCTTTAGACAAGCATCTGCATATTGTTAAGAATCCATTAACAATAGAGGGGGAGGAATTAGACAACCTCAATATAAGAGGAAGTGAAAAGGAATCCATTTAGGTGAATTTTTGTACCACAGAGGGCCCTAAAGGCTTTATCTAACATAACAACTCTGCTTCCCTAGGGGACAGATAACATTCAGCCAGATTTGGACATTGCCAAGCAAGAGGGATTATTTTCTTATTTGTAGTAATCACATTTGGCACAATTATGCACGGACCAACAGATTTAAAATACAGCAGAGAAACGATATGATTTGAATCATATTCATTCTCAGATGCATCACAATTCATTAAAGTTTGAAAACATTGAAACAAATAGGACAATTGCACACTTGCATGTGTGATCTCTGGAAAAACAAGGAGCAAAAATGAAATTATGCATGCTCTTTAAGAAATATCTTGACAGTAAAATAATTGTGATATTCACAATGTTGCAAAGTATGTCACAAGCTAAATCATGAGAATATGATTGTTGAATATGTTAATATTCAATATATTGCTCAGCTGTAGTTACAAAGCACTGCCAAAAGAATAACATCTAACATTTTTGGCTGCGTTTACACTGCAAGGCATCTGATTTTTCATTCACGTAAGACACAACTCTTATTTAATATTTACATTTACACTAATTCCCATCTAAAACAGAATGATTCCATTGGTGATCGCTTTCACTATGAGCGCAACAGTTAACCGCTACCTTGATAAAGATGAAAGTACAGTCAGTCACAGTAACATAATTGCAAGAACTGGCCATATGATATCTTTATTTGAGGAATAGAGTGAATCAAAGGGATATTTCACCCAAAAATTTAATTTCTGTCATCATTTACTACCCCTAAAGTTGTTCCAAACCTGTATACATTTTTTTTTTGTTATGCTGTACACAAAAGGAAGATATTTGGAAGTATGTTTGTAAAGAAGTAGATCTCACCCCCCATTGACTACCATTGTAGGAAATAAAAATACTATGGCAGTCAATGGAGGGCAAGATCTGCTTGGTGACCTCATGTGCGTTTGTATTTTACATAAAGTGTGGTTCTACTTAACCTATATTAAATAATACAATATTGACAGCATCTAAAACGTAAATCATTTACATAAGAACAAGTTAAATAAAATATTGAATAAATATACTTAATCGAATTCTATTGAATTTGTGATCAATGAGATTAAAATCTAAACTAATACTTCTCTCACCAGAAATCATATAGAACATAAATGTCATAATAGAATCTTTAATCTTTAGATAAAAGAGCTAAAAAATACTTATATAATGGTATATTTTGACAAAACGTTTTCTGCCTATTATGTTTTTATATTTTTGAAAAGTGGTTATTTTTAGGTTCGGGGAAAGTGTGAAGGTATCTACAATGTATTAAATTCAATTCACATTTATTTGTAAAGCGCTTTCAAAATACATAGTTTCAAAGCAGCTTCACAGAAAATGCATGTAAAAAATTAGAATTTAGAGTGATCTGCTATAAGAGGTGACTCTTTGCAAGTTATGTAATTTCAGAAATGTACATATACAAATCACCCAGTTAGCTAACAATCTATTAATTTAAACCATGTATTAATTAAGGCATAAATAATGAGCTCATTGAAGTCTCCAAATAACCATAAAAAATTCCTTTACTATTGGTTTAAAATACTGTGCATCATTTAGGTATGGTTAACAAGATGTTAACAAAGGATAAAAACAATCTAACGCTTTACATATGTGCTAATTATACAATAATAACTCAATTTGTATATAACTATGAATTAATTATAAACAAATAGTTTGCAAATGATTTATAAGTGCTTTGTTACAGTATGCTTATAAAGTGTTAATTATTGTGACTGTACTTGTATCCACCTGTTATGTGTTTTATATTGTTTTACATTGAGAAATGATTAGGTTTAGGGGTCAGGTTATTAGATGCTCCAAATGTCTAAATAAAATGATTGTGGCTGTTCAAATTGAAAGTCATACTCCAACATATATGCCATAATGACAAAATTATACACCAATTTCATGACAATAAATTTGATGCCAAATTTTTTTCATTAAAACCCTATGGCGTTCCTAGTTCATCAGCTTAACAACGCCTAGCTTACCTTTAGCATCCTAATAGTGCGCACAAGGCGCTTGACCATACTTCTGATTTTGATGCCTTTTGAGTGAAATTGGGTTGGTATCACTGATCTATAAAAGAGAACTGGTTTGCTCATGACGTGAGAATCCACTGCGCCTCCATATTGCAATTCCCACACATTTAGGCCCGGTTTCACAGACATGGCTTAGCCTAAGCCAGGATTATGCCTTAGTCCGATTAGGGCATTTAAAGTAGATTTAATAACAGTCACTAGAAAAAAAACAATACTGATGTGAATCTTGGATTCATTTTAATTGTGTCGTCAGTGTGCAGCAGACACACCTATTTTATTGATTTCATATATCATTTATCCTGCTTGAAAAGACCATAAACGTTACAAAGTAACAACTCATTTACATGCATATATAATAAAAACGAATCCTGTGCAACTGATACACTATAAATCTGGTGATTTTAGGTCAAGGTTTTGGATGTTTCGCTTGAACACTTCCAGTGTCTTCACCGCCTGCTGGCAGAATTCTATGAGCAATCCAGTCATATACATACATACATACGTATACATATTTACATACATGCTGTGAATGTGAAAATTATATTTGCTATGGTCTCCCATATAGAAGTTTACCCTTCTATAGTTTACTTGAAATGTAAAAAAAGATCCATTGTAGTAGCAAAGGTGTTATGGGTGGTTGGTTACTGGTCCAAGTCCAAAGAACTCCCCCCACCCCCCATGTCTCTATGACATTCTAGATTCCAGATAAGTCTATGATAAATTGTGTCATCTCCCAGGTCTCTGTAAGAGTATTAGCACAATACGTGATGCTGTTCATGTCTGTAGCACCAATTATATTGAAGTAACAAGCCCATGTTCACTACTTAGAGTAGTAAAAACTGTACTGTGTGGGGTACAGAAAATTCACACAATCATGCCATATTATGCCTTCAATGTAACATTAAGAGAGAGAGAAAGAGAGTCAGAGAATGGGGGGGGGGGGGGGG
>RJVU01058740.1:396069-424331 GCA_003731715.1 Anabarilius grahami | reverse complement strand
TTTTTTTTTTTTTTTTTTTTTACATTTATGAATGAATCACAAACTGAAATGGTCCATTCCTTTGTTCAATTAAGATTCATACAAAATGTTTTAAGTACTAGTTTATTTTACTCAATATGTCAGGATTATTAAATTCAATTCCATGGAATTTTACTATACAACTAAAACGTGTATTTGGTGTGTACTTAAAGCATATACATTACAAGTCAAAAGTTAGAAAAAATTATGATATATTAATAATTAATTCTATAATATATAATAAAGTCTCTTATGCTCACCAAGGCTGTATTTGTTTGATAACTTGAAAAAAATATTACAAATTAAAAGTTTCTATTTTAATATTTTAAAATGTAATTTATACCTGTGATGGCAATGCTGAATTTTCAGCAGCCATTATTTTATTTCACAAATTTACAAAAAAACAAAAAACAAAAAAATTGCTGTGTTCAGCTGTGATACCATTCCTGATTTCAGCAGAAGAACAAGATGCATGAGAAATGAGTTAAAGCGTTGGTTCACATGTCATTTTAAACCTGTAAGTCTTTCGCTCATCTTCGAAACACAAATGAAGATATTTTAAATGAAATCTGAGAAACTTCTGTCCCTCCATTGACAGCTACGCAACTACCACTTTGAAACTTCAAAAAGTTCATAAAGAGATCGTAAAACAAATCCATATGAATTAAATGGTTTTGTCCAAATCTGAAGAGACTCACTTTACATGATGAACAGATTGAATTTAGGCTTTTATTCACATTTTATTTTATTATTACTGTAATATTTTATTGTAAAATAAAAAATAATATTATTATTATTGAATANTATATAATAGTAATATATTAAATTTTTTATTATATAATACCTTATAATTTTAAGGTACAGTGTCCTTGTTACATGTCATATGTACTTAATAGTAATAACAATAAATTATGCATAATTACATGCAACTAACCCTAACCATAATTATATAGTGAGTACATGTTGTCAATTAATATTACTCTGTGCTTAAATGTATTTTTTTTTTACTAACAAGGACACCTTAAAATAAACTGTAAATATAATACTTTTATTTTACATTTACATTACATTTACAGCTGCTCACATGTAAGAACACAGTGCCACACTTCACACAGATTCAAAAAAATGTTTACAACAATTTATCACGCGTACGTTCTTGAGCAACTTCAACCCAATAAGACTCATGAAGTGCAAAGGATTCAAAGTTTGATCTTCGATTAAGGTTATTTCTCGTTAATACAATTATTTGTATTTTTTTTAATCACGCTAGACATAATCAGACATACAAAAATAATAATAAAAAAAAAAAGCTAAATACAGGAATACTTCAAACCTTGAAAAAATAACGGTTGAAATCAAGCATTTTCTAAACATTTTACAAACTGTGGTAATAACAAACCTCTCCGTTCAGCAATGAATGTTTGCATAACATCCTGCCACAGAGAATTCTGGATGGCCACAGTCACATTCCTCAGCAGGACTGTACACGTCAGAGAGCTATTTTAAGAATGCGGCCAAACAAGCTCCCAACAAAGTAGAGGAAAAAGCAGCCAAGACCACAGTCAGAATGTGAAGAGGGCCTTAAGGGCTCCAGACTAAGATTTGAGAGGCGTGGCACTGGTGCCACCAAGTCCTACAGATGGTGGCACCAGCACCTCATTTGGTAGCACCGCACATGCAAAATTATTAATATTACATGTTTTGTCTCTCAGAAATGCACATTTAAAAGTATCTTGAGTTGGGATGCAGATGTAAATTTATTTTTATAAAAAAAATAAATAAAAAAAAACGAGTAACAGTTTTTATAGGGTAAAATTAAATATTCTTTTAATATTTAAATTTAAGAATACTACATATTAAAATTAACCATTGGTCTTCCATAGTATCATACATTTGTAGATCATGATAACCACAGGTAAAATCACGCATGGAACCTCACTACCACGGTAAAAAGTAACTACGTGGTTTCTATGGTATTTGAAAAACAGTTGCCTAAGCACATTTAATAGAAACAAAATGCACAAAAACTTCTACAGCTAAATATTTAATAACATTTAATGTAATTCTATATGAATATGCAATGTGTCCGCCACAATACCATGGTTACAGTTAATGTTACTACTGTAAATCCATGGTTGATGTTGTTGATTTTATTTTGTTAAAAAGCCTACTGACTGGTTTGCTGTGGCACAATGTTTCTCCTGTTTTCCACATCAGTGTTGTTGAAAATGTCAGCACTGTTTCATTTTAGGGCTGCACGATATATCATTTTAGCATCGAAATTGCAACGTGCACATCCGTGATAGTCACATCGCAGGATGTGCGATGTCAAGTATAGGGATTGTAAATTTTTAGGGATCATTTGAATGTTTTAGGTCCTGTCAGTTTAAACATTCAAGCGATTTTAAACCATTTGCGATGTGACTATTGCGGATATGCACATCGTGATTTCGATGCTAAAAAGATATATCGTGCAGCCCTAGTTCTAATCCACCCTCGTATAGTTTTTTTTCTCTCGTTAAACCCAAAGATGTTCATCAATGATTGTATATCAAGACCAGGGACACGTTTATGTGCATTTTGTTTTGTCATTTCACCGGAACGAATCCAGAGTCTCCACACAGCGTTAGATTGAAACGCTCGCCTGACGCTGTGTGAAGACTGCGCACTGTGTCAGTTTTTCCAATATTGTGCAGCCCTAGTGCAATGTCGAATTTGTCGTCAAATTTGAACCATTGAATTCATGGAAGCGAATTTGTAAAGCAAAAAAAAATTTAAAAATGGACCAAATATTGCCTGCCGGATATTATAGGTTGTATTTTTAAACAGGCCACATATTTTGGAAGTGAAATCTGAAAGGTGAATACAGATAACTGAATTTTTAATAATGAAAATGTGTGAAATGTTTTCAATTGAAATATTCACAGCTTATACAACCATGTAAAATTTCTATGCCTATATAAATGCAAGCTCTAAAAATACAATGCATTAAAATGCAAGCATGGTTAATGCAATGCATATTTTTCTTCCATTAGTCCAATTCAACAAGCAGTTTTGTTTCAAAAACATTTGTCATTATTTTACTTCCATACAGAACTCAATAAGTTCATGGCAAAAATATGTTTGATATTGATATTAACAATTTGTTTCAAGTAAAAATTTACTTTTTTCAAGAATTACCAATTCTGTCAATTTACTCACACTCAAGTAGGGCTGTCAAAATGGCGGAAAAACTACATTCAAATTTTATACTTAAATATTACTAATATTCGAATTACATTCAAATTTAAAAGCCATAATTTCAGTTGGAGGAAAAAAGAGCTTTGCAAAATAAGCAAAGAGGGCACAATAAGCAAAGAATTAATGCACTGCATTAAATTGTTTATTTAAAGCAATAAAATAACATGACGGTCTGTAAAAAAAAAAAAAAAGTGCATTAAGTAACATTTATAAATCAACTATAATTTCGTAAATTGCATAAACAATTATGAAAAAAAGCATAATATACTGATGCATAGTTTTATACAACGAGCGGAAGCGCCAATCAGAGTACATTTTTGCATTTAAAAACAAGAGATGCAGTGTGATGGGAAAAAAACGGTGTGATGGGTATAAAGTAACAGCACAGGTATAAAGGTATAAAGGAATGCAGAATCCCTGGCAACATTCATAAGACAGCTGAAAACGCATCTCTTTCGTGAGCACTTAACCTCTTCATTAAAAAAATCTATGCTTTCACTTAATCCCTCCCTATTCTAGCTTATGCTACTCTAAGCAATGTCTGAAACTTTGTATTGTGCGCACTTATTGTGTTTATTTGCCTCTTCACGATGAAACACTAGCTGTATTCCTCACTTGTAAGTCGCTTTGGATAAATGTAAACGTAAATATGTGGGGAGTCACAAGGTGACGTATTGGGAACGGGCGTGGCTTCTGACGTCACACTTGGATGTGGGCGGAGATGGATTAGTCTTAAAGTGACAGCAACCTAATATCCCTGCAGCTGTCTGTGTTTTTAATGTTAATCAAACTACAAAAGACAAAATCATTCCCTGCTCTTCACTGAATTACTTTTTTGTAACTTTAATAAAGGATTAAACTTTAATTTTTAAAGTGAAGATTATATGCAGTGTTATTTTACATTTGATTACTTTATTCAATTTCTGTACCTGAAAACGCATTGATTATTTCATTTGTAACTTTTTTTATTAAATGACTGTTTACTTGTCTTTAATAATCTTTGAAATTTATATTAGTAGTTTTAGCTGTTGTATCGAAAAAGGAATCAAGAATTGTTCAATTTCACTGGTATCTAAAATATTGGGTAAAAAACAAAACAAAAAAACCTGTTCGCATTTTCTTCTGCAGAATACAAAAGAAGGTATCTTGAAGAATGTTGATAACCAAATAGTTTTGGTTCCCAATTTGATTTCCATTGTATTTAACATACCTTCTTTCATTTTCCACAGAAAAAAGAAAAAAAAAGAAAGTCATACAGGTTCGGAATAAGATAACGGTGAGCAAATGACGACAATTTTCACTTTGGGGTGGACTAACCCTTTAAACATCATTCTTCTGCTAGAAAAAATACTGCTTGACAATAAACAGCAACTGAATGCTCCTAGCTCCATAGCTCAAATAAATACAGAGACTAAGAAATGTTCTGATGCACTGTGTCTGTGTCATTTACTTTTTTTAACACGGTATATGATATTTCCTCACGCACATACATCTGATTATCTCTCATTAAAGAAAACCTTCGGAACAGCTTGAGTCTGCCTAAGAAGCATCATGTAAAGGTGTCATGACATGAGAAATCAAATTTGCCTTGATCATTTGACATATAAGAGGTCTTTGTACCATTAAAACATCCAGCAAGTTTTAGAGCTTAAAACATCCTCCTCATTATAAACAAAGGATTTATTTAATCAAGATCGAAAACTTGTTTTGATATTGGGTGACCTGTGATGTCACAAGGCAAATGCATTTGCATATGCCTGCCTCCAGAGCAAGACATCAGCTAATAGTTATACATTCAAGCACCATAGACCCCGCCCACTGCCATTCTGTCGCTTAACGGCTGATATTTGCCTACATTGGATGTGGGCGTTGCATGAAAAGCAAATAGCACGCATTATAATCACTTACGCTTTCTACACTGGATACAGTATGATGTGCATTCAGTTTCTAACGCACTTGAGTGTAAAACAACAGGTGCAACGAATGGTCAATGCAGCGAATTAGGAAAATACCATACCAAACACATTGCTTCACAAAGGAAGGACATTTATATCTCGTTGTTTTCAGCCTGATAAATACATGATCTCTGTAAAGTAACAGGTCATCCAGATCCAACACAAGAGTAGCAATAATCAAAAACGATCTATTGAGAAAGTTACCTAATAAATTTAATAAACCAATGAGCGCTGCATAAAACGCAACTTTGAGTGCCATACCTCTACCCAAAAACTTTTCACAACCAGAATGGAACTAACACAAGTAATAGTAATCCACGGCTAGCTGTGCATTAAATGATTTTAATGCAAGAAGTGGAGACAAAGAACCACCCGACGTGAAGCGGAGACTGGAATGGTAAAATGACGGTTATATTCATCAGTTATTTTGTCTACAAGAGAGAGAGAGAGAGAGAGAGAGATTTTGTGTGTGAACTGCCGTCTATCCAGCGTCTCTCTATTAATAGTGAAGCTGTGTGTTGAATTATTTAAAAAAACAGTGATGCTTCCACCTCGTTGCTGAGAAATATAATGCAGCGTTTCAGTAGTGAAGCTAAAAAAAACAACAAAAAAAACTTTTATTTTCTGACATAGTAATCATTCATACATTTTTATTTTTTTTTTTACTTTGGGGGGGGAAATCTGTGGAAGTACTTTCCATCCATCCAAACATTAACGTACACAGGCTCAACCACATACTGTCTTTCCAGTGAAATGCCAATGTCCTGAGGGTAGTGTTTCTCATTTCCTATTGCCACCTCACACCCAAGAGAAACCAAATTTACTTCTCAAAAGGTCCTGTCTGTGAAAAACAGAAGTAGGATCTCTATCAATGCACTCTCTGTTCCATCAGTGACTAAAATATGAAGCTTAAAGGGACAATTCACCCTAAAATGAAAGTTAAGTCATCATTTACTCACCCTGGTGGTGTGTATACAACAGGGTCTGGTGAAAAAAAAATGGAAATTTAATGTATTTAATGAAAATCCTGACCTTGGCCGTAGGTCCTCTGTGCATAACGCGTTCGTGAGACTATTAGCGCTGCAGTTCACTCTGCCTCACCCGGAAAAGGCAAACAAATTGTGAGAAATTAAGATTATAAAAACGTGAAATTAAATACAATCCATGCACTTTTTTCCCTGAGGTAAATTTATCTCTTGTTTTGGTTTGTTTTTCACCAAACCTTATCAGATACCCCCAGAACACTCGGAATATATGACACGTGTCACACATTATGTGATACTTTTGCATCTTTTTTTAAAGCTTGATGCTGGTCGCTGTTCACTGCCAAGGTATGGATGAACGCATGATATGGATTTTTTTATTTTATTTGTCCTTTTGTGGTCTGAAAAAAGAAGGACATACTCCATTAGAAAAACACTAGGGTGAGTAAATGATTTTCTGCACTAGAGTGCCTTCCGGCTTTGAGTATGAATGAAACGTACAATACATGACAGTGTTCACTCAACCGTCTTGTGAACACGCTTCGCAGAGCTAGACCAAGGCTGGCATTTGTAGTTAAAAGTATATGACATTGTTTTGCTAGAAAAAACACATTCATTGGCTGGGGTCATGTGGAGCCCTTCAAAGCTGCCTAAATATGGATTTTGGACCATCAAAAATTCTACATTGAGCACAACTTAATGAGGAAAGAAAGTTATATATCTTGAATGGCCTTGGATGAGTAAATAATCAGGAAATTTTTATTTTTAGGTGAAAATTTCCTTTAATGATTTAGAAATTAGACTGACTGGATCTGAAGCCGTTGTTGTGTCCTGCACTCCACAGCTTTTCCAAAAGTCCATCATCTTCATAATTTTTTAAAACTGTGAGAACTAAAGAGTGCTGAAATAGGTGTTTTCATGACCGTTAAGGTGGAAGATATGCCAAACACTATTGTGATGGTCGGCCAGAGGAGATTCTGCATGTCCAAGCAGATGAGGAACACAGGAACACTGAAGGAGAGAACTGAGCCATATCTAAAGATCAACGACTGCACAGAGCAATGCAAAGCCAACCACCCACAATAGTGTATGCTTAACGGTGTCACTACAGCACAGTATTACAGTAATTCATGGAAGCAAGAAATTCCAACAGAATGTGGTACACGTTCGAATTCCATTGTGAAGTCGGGTTTGGGACACAGACATTGGCATGTGTTAAGTGAGATAAGTGACAGAAACAGAAACGGGCAGTTTCATATTGACAAGCACCACTCATTTTTTTCAGAAAATATAAAAACCTAGTTTTAGAGCGGAAATTATAATAAAATGTTTATGAAACAATCCTTTTCTTTAGAATAGAAAGAAACCATTTTGCTTCACCTACCTGCCATCAAAATCACGGCTAAACCACTTCAACAGTCTGAAATACATTCCATGCATTAGCTGTGCTTCGCTGCACACGTTCTAGTGACAACATCACAGCTAAGACTTTGGCCGTTTCTCAACATGCATCCTTATGCGATCTAGCATCTTTGTGTATTCATTAAATATCATCACCATCCACCAAAGTCCAACTCCAATCCTCAAGAAAATAAGCACAGAGGACACAAAATTACCTGAATGTCTTTTGAGAAAGGATGCATTGAATGCGGAAAAAAAACCAATAGAAATCCTAGAAGTCATTGTGGGTAGAAGCCTGTAAGTTTTAAACTGTAAAAGTTTTAACCCCCATAAGGAATCCCCAACTACAGCTTGAGGCCACAACTTGGCTATATAATTCAATACAATAAATATAACTTCCAGCATTTATTGGTGACAAAAGGAGAATAATTATTATACCAAAATAAATAAAAAATAAAACTGTGAACATGTTTCTAACACATAATTATTACTGCCCGTTTTCCAAATAAGATAAATATCTGGACCATTTCTTATAAAATAAATGTAATTTGTCCATCTGTTTATAAGACCTATTTTCAAACGCAGCCACTAGTTCTGCTACCCAATCCTGAAAGGAAGGGGCCTCCTCTGACTTCCTTTATTTGTCTGCCAATCATTAAACTGGTTTGTACCCAGTATCTGTTTGTCACTTATTTCATTGTCTGTCCACCCACCTAATATAAACAATTGAGGACATAGTGAAACATGAGTTTCCAAAACAGTGCAAATGTGTTCATGAAGTCTTTTCCAGAAATCCTGAATTATTGTACAAAACCAGAGGGCATGAGTTAAGTCTCCATCCTCTGCATCCATCCTCTATTTTCTTAATAGCTAATAAAGCTCCATCTACGAGATTTTGAATCAACCAGGAGTAGTATGCTGATGCTTCATGACACTTCCCATATGCCGAAATTATCATACAATGAACGTCTGCTGTCTCTGGAGGCTGTGTACAAGAACCAAAAGTAGTACAAAGTGAATGTTGTAACTGTAAATATCGTGAAAACTGAGATATAGAAATACCATACTGCTGTCGTAAGTGTTCAAATGACTTCAGACTACCATTTTCATAAACTCATTTTAATTACATTGACTTTCCCAGCCATTGACATTTAGAGTGGTGCCCATCTTATCCATATCGCAGGAAATCTTTTTCATTAAGGGGTCAAAATTAGCTCTCACTAAGTCATTCAAATTTTGGGGAAACAGAATTCCTAAATATCTAATACCTGACTTAGGCCATTGGAACATGCCAGGATGAAAAGCTGAGGCAGGGCAAAATGCAGCCAGTGCAAGAGCTTCTGATTTAGACCAAGTCACCCTATAACCTGAATGTAATATTTTATTTTATTGTACACTAGGTGGTGCAGTCTGGAATGTGCTGGGATGGACAGTTTAGGAACAGTTTAGGATCACAGCACATCTTAATTCTCACAAAGATGCGTTCTGTGTCCTTCCAAGTTCATTCTTCAAGATAGGTTGGCAAGACCGGTCTTCACAAGAACGCAAGTCTGTTCTGAAACAGCCTTACTCACCACTCATTCACCTAACACTTAAGCAAGCACCAACAAAACCACAGAAGGGAGTTTCTCTAGTAATTACGTGACATAAAGCATGAGAAAGCCCGGAAGTCTTTAAACAGTTAACACAACCTCAGGGCGAAAAAACAAATCTGCTAGTGAGAGGTGTAAAAGAAGTGTCATGCTTTGTCAGTATGACACATTTCAATCTATAAAACTGTTTTAGATTAGTTTTACAACCTAATTATCAACTAGACAATACATTACAAAGTGGTGTTTTTATATTAATAATTAAATAAAACTCAAAGAAACAACCATATAAGGCTGGAACAAAGTCTTTTTTCCAGAAGTGACACGTGACATATGGGACAACTAAACCACTAATCCAGATCTGTTGTGTGGTATAGGCCTTGTCTAAAGAGTATAAGGAGGAAGACTTGTTGAGCTACAGAAGATTATCTAGTTGACCCCATACTCAGCAGCCTTCTTTACACAGTTTCACATGCCAGCAACATTGATACAGATGCATTATGTAATAGTGTTGCACGATATACCGGTACTAGAAAGTTATCGCGATACCCTGCTTTTAAAAACGGTCCGGTTCTTCATTTTATTAGTACCGGTACTTTGAGTGCCAGCTGTATTTCCTAAAGTGCGACAGCAGGGGGCAGTGTGCGTGCACCGCGGCATATTGAGTGCGTCTTTATTCCTCTCAACTGCGCAACGGCTTTTATGGTGGCGAAACAAGAGGTATGGTTGCATATACAGGTGCTCTTGCAGACCGTCCACAAATGGTTGAGAAAGCAGATGCACGAAGCGAAGTATGGCATTATTTTGCTTACATTTCCGACAGTCAGGGCAAGCCCACGGACACCACAAAGCCCGTCTGCAAAAGATGTTACAAAATAACGCAAGCGAAGGGAGTCAAAAGCATCTTGCCGACAAACATCCCGATTTGTACAAAGAATTTTAAGAGCGACAGGTTAGTGTGATACCAGCATTATGTTTATGCTCTCAAACATTAAATGAGTGTTTTTTATTTATTTTACTCGTGCAAGCAGACCTGAGGTGTATTATTGAGTCTAAGTTTAATAAGTGATATCTGGTTGCAAAAATAAAATTAATTTAAAAATACATAAATATGTGAAGGGTATATACAGTTATTTTAAATCAATTTATGCTTTAATAACATTGCTCTAAGTATTTACAGTAATCAAATTTTTACAATAATCTTACTGATAAAAAAGCATAACAGCAAATAATTTATAATTTTATTGAGCATGAAAAAAATAAACATTAAAAATTATATTAAATCTAACTAACTTCACGGCAATGAAGCTCAAATCCAGAATTATCAGCCTGCACACTGGTGAAGAAAGAAGTTCTGTCATATGTGTTATTTATTTATTTTTCCTGCTGTTTTAGGTTTTTGCCGTAGTATCGTTTAAGTATCGGTATCGTGATATTTAAGTTAGGTATCGTATCGAAGTCAAAATTTTGGTATCGTGATAACACTAGTATGTAACATCTTGCCTTCTGGTGATCTGGTAAATAAATGAATGCCCCTGTTACTAAACTCTCAATGAAACATCTTACTCTCCCTAATTGGCAACAATTAATGCTACATGCATGTACCAAACAATAAAGGCCCCGATACACTCACAGCTAAGTTCTTTTTCATTCTTTTTCAACAAAAGTTTCTTTGCAAACTCTCCATTAAAATGTGTCTCGTTTACACAACAATCTCCAGTCAAATGTTCAGAACAAACATATAATCCTTCGTAACAATCCAGGACAACATTAAAAATAAAGCCTTAAACACCTTCTGAAAACTGTACAGGGACGCAAACAAGTGGTTTAAACAGACGCGTCAAAGCAAATGTTCTTTTACTCTTCCAATTGTTCTGTTATCAGAAGTAGCTCATGCGCGTGGCGTATGTCAAAAATGGAACAGGCACCTGTATACTGTATCCAGTGTAGGGCTGGCCCCTAATAGTTGACTAATCGTTAATCGACTAGAAGAGGCTTAGTCGACCAAAATTTTATTAGTCGGATAGTTGCAGAAAAAAAAACTGTGGCGAAGTCATGTAAGGACAGACCATTAACGGTGGGTTCTTGTGGAAATTACAGTAAGTCGGGCAGGAAATCCAAATGTTTGCCTATCATCTATCAACCTCAAATATTGCTTATCATTTGAAACATGTAAGTAGTAGCAACTTTACATGGCTGCTCACTCTAACGTTAACCTAGTTATATATGCACTATTACTAGGCACATATCCAAGTGTTTGTGCGGAGTGTGGAAGATAATGTATCGTGCTTACTGCATGACATGGCGCCAGCGCGTTCACTGGCATTTTTTCTGAAAATACAGAAACAACTTAAAATACATAATTTTTACATCATTCGAAACTGTAAGGGCTCGTTCACACAGAGATGCGGGCAGTGGAATGGGGGAAAAACGCAAGGTCTTGAGACATGTTTTTTAAAAGTTGAACTGATTATAACTTGAGTGCCGTTGTTTTTAGAATGCCATGTCATGCGCGAGACTTTGTGAAAGACACAAGAGTGCAATGTGTGTAACTATACTTCGATGTCTTGCTCTAGAGGCAGGCAATCATATGCAAATGTTTAATATTTTCCTATTTAACAGATTTTTAAGTTCTACACCACCTTTTTCAATTAGTTCGATATTTCCTTCAGATCAAGTGCAATGACAATGACTGAGGTATTTACAGGAAGGACTTTTTTTAGTTCAATTCAGGCATCAATTGATATATTAGTTTGCATGTACACATAGCCTTGTTTTCATTTGTCATCATATTATTGATACAAGCGCGTACTGGCGTGTATCAAAATTGTCTTCAAGTGCTAGAAACAATGATTGAAATTTTAAATATAGTTAGTGTGACATACTATTATGGAAGGGGGAAAAAATTGCTCCAACAAAAGTTTCATTTTTCCAAATGACTTAAACTTTGCTTGTCTGGGATCAAGTCCTTCTATTCATAAATCAGGAACTTTTTTTCCAAACTGCAAATCTGTGCCTTGGACCACAAGAATATACATGGCCCATAAAGCATTGCACTGTAACACACACTTGGAGCCACCCTGTGGTCCAAGACAAGAGGTTTTTTGATTAGCTAGGAATTTTATTAAGAGGTGGGTAGGGTGGCCGCAGGGTGCTGGAGGGAGGGGGTGAGCAAAAGACTCCATTTATCAATGGCAACTTCTTAAGGGCAAAAACAATACTCTCGTGTTCAGAGGCCTGGGAGCTTGTCTTCAAAGATCATTACGATTCATCCTCAACCTATATAAAGTGATCATATCACTTCACAAAACCTAGATTAAACCGCTCCATTCATATGGATTTGTTTTACAACACCTTTATAACTTTTGTGGATCTTTTAAGTTTTGGTTACCTGGACTTTCAATGGAGGTTTCATAAAAAAAAAAATCCTCCTAATTTCTGTTTTAAAGATTAAACAAAGTCTTATAGGTGTGGAACAAGATCAGTGTAAAGGATGACAGAATCTTTATTTTTGTGTGAAATATCCCTTTAATGTTAATCAGACAACAAAAGAAAAAGAGAAAATCAATCACTGCTCTTGAATGAACTGAAGAAGATTTAATAAAAATCGTTGTGTATTTAATTAAAACTGAAAGACTATGCAGTGTTTTGTTTTTATATGTGACTTTTCCTTTTTGAAGTGATTTCCATCATATTTCAAGCAATTCAAAACCATAATGGTAGACAGTGCGCATCTGAAGGTCTCAGCTAAGGAAAATAATCCATTATTTATCAGCTTTAATATGTCGGTCAAATTTTCTTAGCGGGCCGATAACATTAAAAATGAACATATATCGGCCAATACCAATATGGTGGCCGATATATTGTGCATCCCTAGTTACAATAAATGTTACCTTACAAAAATATACATGCTTATTTTATTATCTTTTTCTGTATTTTAGATTAAAGGACCAGTAAAATGGGATCTCCTGTTTGGAAGACCAGAAGTTTCCTGAAGGTTACCCATTACTCAGGACTTCCTGCATCTGTCAATGAATTGTGTGATGTATTGACGTCATGCTTTCACTTCACAGAGGAGTTAAGACTTATCCTGATTTTAATGAATTCATTCATTTTAGTTCAACGAATGAGATCTAACATAAAAGCTCTTTGAGAGTGAAAGCTCATCGAAGCAGACTCTTGTTCCATTCCTTTTTGCAATATTTAAAACTGATTATCTGATAGTTTTGAGTAGACCTGTTTGTTTTTTCAAGTTTGGGTCTAAATAAATGTGATGGTTATTGTGAAATTTCCAATAGAAACAGTTTGATTACATCCAACAAACGTGATGCTGATTTTATGCAACCATTCCAAATCAAGAAGTTATTACTGAGTAGTAATAATTTAGGACTCAATTCATGAATTGCTGCACCTAAAGAGGGTGTTAGTTTCATATTTAAAAAGTATAATTTCATTTTTTAAATCATTCCAATTTCTATATTTAAAATGTAGTTTAAAACATCAACCACATAACATTATGCAATTATAATTCCTGTGTAAATGCATACATGTGGCATTAAAGATTTGACAATAAATGTATTCTACTCTTTATCTAGTTTTTTTGCTCAAATTGATATTTATATCAACTAAAAGAGCACTTCCTGCAATAACTGTATTATAATGGCTATTTAATATTGCCTCTAAACTTTGACTAGGCTAGATATGTTCTATATCCATCTGTCTAAAAAATCCCAAAGCATAGTCTGGTTATTTTGCATTTTTATGCAACCAGTGATGTTCTAGTTGATGTCATTTGTAGAGAAGGTAGGACCTTAACAAAGACTTAAGCACATCACATTTTTAAAAGGAACTCTAGTGTCACAAAATTAGGTCAGTGTGCGGTGAGAAATGTTGTTGAAAATGTAATTTCTGACATTCCTCCAGGAATGTAAAGTCAGAGGAAAATATAACATATGCTGGAAATACTGATGCAGGTCGCTCATGGCAGAGGCGGCCAGGGAAAAGAATCAACCCCAGTGTACCGCAAGAAACTGTCATGAGCTTCCCAAGCACAAAGTGGGTTTGATCGGCCAGTTGCCCTAAGCTAAATGCAGTGCTAGACTCTTTGAATATTGTAGCTTCATTAGACATGTCATATCTCGAACTGACCCTGGAATAGGAAGTATTAGAGGCTGATACAGGAACAGGTGAGGCGATACACAATGAAAAGACAGGTAAGAACTGGCCAGAGGTGAAAGCTTCAGATAAATAAAACAAAAGCACCTCTACCCTTTCTGTTTGCTCTTTGTGAGAAAACACAAGGCTTAAACCTATACAAATGTGTACAACTGAAAGGTATTTGAATTTATCGATCACTTGTGCCATATATTTCACAGCCAATTTAACAGGACCGTTTTATAATCCATCAATTCCAATCTATAGACACCGCATTACCATTTATTCACTGCTAGTGAGTAGTGATCGACCGATGTATCGGTTTACCGATATTTTTCCCGATATTTAAGCATTTTTCCATAATTGGGTATCGGTTTTGTAATATCGGATTCGCCGATTTACGGCGCCATCTTGTGGCCGTTTTGAGATTTCCGCCATTGCAGCCCGGGCGTCTGAGGAGATCAGTCAACAACAACTCAGTGCACAGGTAAAGTATATGTTCTACTTGGTTCGCTTTAATTAATCAACTTTATTTAACATAACAGACATGCACAAATGAGATCTGAGACATAAATTCCTGATATAGTTAATTTATGCAGCTTGTTTCTAAACAATTGAGACGAACTCATTGAGTCACGTAGTGTAATTCGTCATGTCCTGCCCCAATAAAGACGTAACTTTACATGAATTAAATAAAACAGACATGAATGAGTGCTTGTTGAAAATAAAAGCGCTGAATTTAATTCTCTATCTGTTGTATTTGCTCACCATTAGTCTAGAAGAAAAAGTTTGTTCATATTGCTTAGCAACTGACGGATGATCAGGAGGCTTAAGCACGGCCACTGAATGAAACTTTTGACAAGATTATCTTGTTTAAACACCCTAGATTATATTATAATTTACTACATAACAATTATTTCGCTAATACACATATAAATATAGCCTACCGCTTTGTGGAAATTAATTATTTATTATCTCCATGCGTGATCGCGGTTGATTAAGTTATAGTCAAACTGCACTTTGTCAGTTGGCATTTCATGATTTAACGTTAGATAAAATTTAGATCATAAAATGCCAACTGACAAGTGCTGTTTAACTTTATATAGTTTTATTTTTTTTACCTCAAAGCTTTTATTTTAAAACAAAGACACTTAGTAACAGTGCACTTTAATTTTTTGGACTCAGACCCCTCTATTTATTTGTTTATAAATATAAAGTTTTTTTTTTGTATGCAAGGAGGGAGTGATTGTTATAAATAAAATGGTTTGTTCAGCTCATTTGTGTTGTAATAATTGTCAAAAACAGAAGTATAACAGTAAATAAATATCGGTTCTGCATATCGGTTATCAGGTACATAAACATGCAAATAATCGGTATCGGTATCGGTTATAAAAAATCAATATCGGTCGATCACTACTAGTGAGTTCTTCATTCTAAACTTTCCCAGTAAGGTTCCAAGAACCCAACCCAATCAATATTTTATGTATAATTTTCTGCATAATTTAAACGTAGCTTTTTTTGTATAATTATATAATGTATTGTGGTTGGAATACTATACTAAACACTACACATAATATATTTTTTTTTATTTAGTTTTTTTATATGGACCCTATGAAGACTAGAAGACTATTTTATGGAATCTAATGGGGAGAGTGATTTCCCAAGAACATGTGCATCCACTACCCCACAATGCCGAACCTGTATTTAATGTGTAATGGGGGAGGAATAACTTTAAACAAACTTAGAATCATTAAATGGGTTATTCAAGTCCACCCTCATTATGTGTGGCGTTTATTTACTGGGAGTTTGAGAAACTTAAAGGGCTTTAGAAGCCCTAGATAGCTGTAATAATTTCTAATATAATATTTACCCTATAGAACAAAGAGATAATATAAACCTACTGAGCAAAACAAGCTAAACAGACTCAGTGGCATAAGCTACATTCTGCCTGGGATCATTTAATTTTCTTTCACTGCCCTGCGTTCTTTTCTTTAGTGAGTCTGTCTGTCTGAAGAATCAATTATTAAATTATTATTAAATCAAGATAAGTTGCTCCAATTTACTGCACGTACAGACCTTAAAGTTGGCCGCGATTCTCTCTCCAATGATTCTGATTCAGTTTTTAACCACAGATGCGCAGAACCTTCCACAAAATAATCTTTCATAAAATTTGGAAAGTTCTAAGCCAGGGGTGTCCAAACTTTTTTAAAAGGGGGCCAGATTTGATGTCGTGGCCACATCTGGGGGCCAGTTCCTTCTCAATTATATATATATACACATGGCACCTCACTACATGGTAAAAAGTAAAAAAAAAAAAAAATTTAAACTGAATTAAAATCACAGAGTGATTTGCAGCTTGTACCCGAGACCTCTACGCCGAACACTTCTCACTGCCATGTGATCGAGACACTCACATTTTTGAGTTTGCGAGGTGCGCAGTGCACACAAGTAGCGCTGTTTCGTTCCGCTTTTGGCGCGTTTCCGTGGCCAAAAATCTAGTACTGCCCCCTTGTGTTGACATTGTGAAACTGCACGATTTGTAAATTATGAGTGGCGGGCCACATATAATATATTTGAATAGACAAGCTGCGGGCTGTTTGAAATTCACCCGCGGGCCGTAGTTTGGACACCCCTGTTCTAAGCGTATTACAAGGACATTTTCGGGCCATACTGCACATGATATGCACTGTAAGAAACAGTCTCGCCCACTGGTACTGTCCTTACAAATGCTCTAAGTGGGCTTATATATTAAACTCACTGACAGAAGGCTGCTTTCAAATTCAAATTCTCACATGAGCTTTGTGAAGAGCGCTCGTGCATGCGGCTGTGTGCAACTCTGTGTAAGTGGGTAAATGTACTTGCATCTCAAAATGCTTCTATGATGCGCAATTAATGTAAACACACTCAGTTATGTCTTAAGGGATTAGACAGGACAAAACATCTTATATTTCAAAAGAGATGTGTATTAGTGTGAATGCAGCTTATTAGATCTCCTGCTGCCTATGATGTCACCATTAATAATCAAACAATAGTAAAGCTGAGAAAGAGAAAAATCACTCACAGCTCTTGAATGGAAAATGTTCAGATACTCTTAAATACTGAAAGCACTCTTTGTTTATTGCTTGTAATATGTTTCTTTGTTCCTCTTTATTATAGGCTACTACTTGCTTTTATGTTTTGAAGCTCTGTTAGTTTATATATTTTAAATTCTTAACCTACAATTGTTTTAATTTATTTATTTATTTTTACTTTAATTTACTTTAAAAGTACTTATAATTATATGTAATTACAAGTCGGTAAACAAATAATTTAATAAGAAAAAAAGATCAAGAATCGTTTTGGATTTGGATTGTGACTCCCAGAATCGGAACTGTATCGGATCGTGAGGAGCCTAAAGATTCCTACCCCTAATAAACAAATGCATAAAAATTGTTTTATTAATATCCTGATCACATGTTTTGACAACTTCACAGATTTGCAATATTTGCACAAGATTAGATTCCACAGTCAATTCCAAACAGTGACTGAATGCAGCCATCATGGACATCTGTATTACTGATAGACACCTTTTCTTGGCACTTCACACGTTAGTGTAACAGTATATTAGATTCGTGCAGCTCTTAAAGTGACAGCTCCCTAATAAATCTGCTGCAGTCATTAATGTTAATCGAAGAGTTTGAGACGCGCCACTCATGTAAATGATAACAGTTTATGTGGAGCAGCATTTAATGTGAACGGAGCTGCTCAGATGCACGTAGATAACCTACACGCATGTAAATAATTACAGCGCATATATATTAAACCTGCAGCACATACATTTATTTAATTGATTCGCAGCCTTTGTAAATCCACAAAAGCATTATGCTTTATTATAATTTTTTAATGGGTTTAATATCGTGCAGCCTTAGAAAACGGTCTAATAAGGCATTTCATGGATTCTCGTCCGTGGAAAGCGCCACTTCCGGTATTTTACCAGTTACTCGACACGGGCAAATTGAAAATCGAGGATTTTTTAATTTTTTCGAATTTAATCGAGGAATCTTTACAGCCTTAATATAAATTAAAACTGCCAAATGTTACTGAGGGAAATGCTAATCCAGGAAGTGACTGTGAAGCTTTGGGGGTGTTGATGGAAGCAATCTACTGCATATATGCTCTGATAATCGTACTGAATATGATCCAGATGTAGTGTTTAATACAAACGCGATTTTCTCAGCTTTTTGCTCAAAATGTTTCTTTTTATGAAACTTACCTACATTCAAGTGTTTATAAAAAAATAAATAAAATACATGAAGCTAGAATAAAACTGATTTATTTTTGTTGTTGTTGTTTAAAAAGTAGAGTTTTTCTTTAGTTTGATGTATTGCATGTTCAGATATTCATACAAGAAAATATTCTGGGGGCCATGAAAATTTTGTGAAAATTTTATCAAAAATGCTGGTGGTGGCTGGAAACATTTTTAAAAAATGCTGGCGGGGAAAGTGTTTTTTAAAAAAAATGGTTTAAAGGCTGGAATGAGGTTTATTATTTTATAAAACTTTGTCAACTTTATCTGAACATGTAGTATGTTCATGTTAGTAAAAAATATGTTGTCATAAATCAACCAACATTTTATGTCCATTTAAAGTCTAGTTGTCGTAGTTAATGTTATTATTTTAGTGTTTATGTAAACCAAAAATTGCATTGTGCTATTTGTTATCTATTGGTTTTCGATATAAACTTATGATTAATGATTTTAGTGTGTATGAGTACTTTTTAACATTTCCAGCACTTTTAACAATACCGTGATATTGATAACAGTGATTTTTTTGGTCATTATAATCTTGATATGAAATTTTCATACCGTCTGATCTCTACTGCTTGTAACAGCACTTGAAAATAACCCACATCTGAGGCTATCACTAAATATTGATTAATAAATTAATTAATTTTCTTTTAAAGAAATATGTAAAATAAACAGAATTATACTTCTTGATTCTGTAATATTACAGTATTTTTCACAAATAAAGAAATTGTTAAATATTAATAAAAAGGTAGTAAACACTGTAAATCAACAGGGCACTCAGTAATATAACACTACATACAACACACAGTGAAAATGACTAGATAATCTGCATTGAAATCAAGGGTTTAAAGTAGGGCTTAGAGTTGTGTTGACACGCTCATCAGATATGTCAGTATTTTGACAACTCTAGTAGGGCTGCAACTAACGATTATTTTGATTATCGATTAATCAGTCTTTTTCCGATTAATCAAATAATCAGATGAAATAATATAAACAATATTATTCAACATCCTGCCCAATGCTGTCCTGCAAACTATGTGTAATATAAAGCCTATGAAAACAAATACAGTGAATGTACAGTCAACCCAAAATGTATTCAGACACCTTGAACATTTCATTCATTATTACAGTTTATTCACTATAGTTTAAAAAAATGGTAATAAAATATGACAAGATTTCAGAGTTAAACTGTATCAGATAACATTTAAGCAAAACATGTTCAGGACAAAGTGTCTGAATAATTCAATATTATATCAATTTTACTGGTAGTCCACTGTATGAACAATTTTTGGGTATAATATGTCACAGTTTACTTTATTTTGCTATCCTCACTTACATAAATTAACTATAGTGTCCTGCACCCACAGGTAAAAATATATCAAAAATATCAAAAATGTC
Source organism: Anabarilius grahami (assembly GCA_003731715.1). NCBI lineage: Eukaryota > Metazoa > Chordata > Actinopteri > Cypriniformes > Xenocyprididae > Anabarilius > Anabarilius grahami. The sequence goes on along the minus strand of RJVU01058740.1, from coordinate 404,308 downwards.
TGAATCATTTTTGGTTTGACTGTATCTATAGGCTGTGCTGTACATTATAAACAAAAAGGGGTTAAAATACAAACATTACATTCTAAACTTAAAAACAACTGATTGCTTACCATTTTGAATCAGAAATTCAAACAACTAAATTAAAAATGATTAACAAAAACAAAAGTACAAAATGTTCATTTGTACGAGGTATGAAGAACACACATTCACTCGTCTGAACATAGTATTTATATTACATTAACGGGCTACACTATTTACTGCATTTACTCATAAATCTGATTATTTGTGTTACATGAGTATTATTAAACGTACAATTCCTAACAAAAAACATTTTTAGAAAAATGTTTATTTTGTTCAGAATTATTGTGCCCACCAGCGCTCGTTCATTGAAGTCTGTGAAGTTTAACAAGAAACTTCTTGTCAGAATATGCAAAATGGAAATACTTGTGGGACTTCCTAACTTTGACACGTGTTTATTAATAAGCACAACTTACATTGTACGGTTATATATCCTTATCTCTAAAAGGCATTAAACAGCACACGCATCTGTCAAAGGCGCGAGAGGGCAAGACGCAGTAAACGCTTAGCTATGCTTTTGTTTGAAGTGCTTATTAATATAAGCTTTCTTATGAGCATTCTCATGTTTCATAAAACTTGGATCATGATTCATGTACCTTTCTCACTCTGTGTCCTCCGCTATTTCCATATGTGTTTTGTTCATAGAAATGGGTTATTCACTACTGTAAAGCAACGTGACTGGCTGATGATTTCCCGGGCACAGCACGCAGAAGTGACCAATCGATAATCAAATTGGTAACACTTTACAATAAGGTTCATTAGTTAACATGAACTAATAATAAACTGCAATTATACAGCATTTATTAATCTTTGTTAATGTTAATTTCAACGATAACTAATACATTATTAAAATTATTAATAACATTATTAAAATCTTATTAACATTAGTTAATGCACTGTGAACTAACATGAACAAAATGAACAACTTTATTTTCATTAACTAATGTTAACGAAGATTAGTAAATACAGTAACAAATGCATTGCTGGTTAGTTCGTGTTAGTTAATACATTAACTAATGTTTAACTAATGAACTTTATTGTAAAGTGTTTCCATCAAATTCGTTGTTGATTATTTTCATTATACATAATTATTTTATCGATTACTTGTTGCAGCCCTAGTTTAAAGTTTGTCGATTGTCCATCTTCAGTAAAACTGAACTCTCTAGAGGTGTAAAGAGTAAAAACCATACTTGAGTAAAACCTTACAGCGAAAATGACTTTGACTTGAATGATTTTAACAATTCTTAAGTATTTTACTCATAATGATTGTAGGGGTGTTGAAAATAATTGTTTCTACGATCCCTCGCGATGTAGACGTGGACAATTCTGCATCGATGCAGTACTAGACCATAATCGATTATAGATTACTGACCTTTCTCTTTGACAGTTTCATGCGCTTTTAGTATTTAATAGTATTTATTAGTTCTAAATGCTGTCGTACTGTGTTCAGACTTACGTTTTGTTTAATGTTTGCTACATTCAGGAAGTATACTTTCTTGGAGTAGATCAATTAAAAAGGGAGTTCATATATCTGACTGCTTGTATTCACAGATAAAAATTTAGCCATGTGCAGCAATATTGAAAACGCATCGTGATATTGAATCGTTGACATGATAATCGTAAACTAATTGAATCGGGAGACCAATGACGATTCACACCCCTAACTGATTGTGGGCTCAAAGAGGCACTAAGAGATATGTCAGTGGAAAAACAAGAAACAGTTTTGTGAGGAGAGCATTCATGTTTATTTTCTAAAATCAAAATAAAATTAATCACCTCAACATTGCAATAAATCAAGGCAACAAGTAAACCAATATCCTTCAAAAGTTCTCTTCAATATAACAGATAAATAAATTAATATTAAGTAAAATTAAATAGTCAAAGCCTACTTGCACTGCATGTGCTGGTTTCAGCCTTTCATGTCCTCATCTCATATATGAAACACCTGCGATTCAGCAACTGCCTTCTAATGCACTCGCATTCGCGTAATGTAGCCTTGTTGACAAGTTTGGGTGAGTAAGGACAAAAACGCACAAGATATCCACCTTATTCCAACGGTCCATGACGCTTTGCGCAAATTATGGGTGTAACTTCCGTTAATCTGTAAACAGTTAGTGAAAGGCTCACTCTATGAACGCAATAACACTTTTTTTTTAAACTGGGTACAATGAGATGACATTATTCTACTCACCCTTCAACCAACGAACATTAAAAGGACAATTAAAAGTGTGTAAGCATCAACAAGGTACTTTCAAAAGGCCATGAAAAAGCGTGATTCTTTCCACAGCAATAACGGACGGGTTAAATATAATTATAGTGATATACTGTATTATGTAAAATATGTTGCCTTGATAAAAAATGTTCATGAACTTCAGCATTGTGTGATACTATTTCAAAGTGATTTCCATCATTTTTACAGATAATAAATTGTATTTACCTGTGAAAACAAACCTGGAAAGAGACGTGAGGCTTTGAGGAGAAAAACAAGAGATTCTTGGACAAGCTACGCAATATTGCGTTCATAATCGCAGATGAATTGCATGCGGTTATGAACGCGATATTGCGTAGCTTGTCCGCGAACTACGGCTCTGTATATTAAGTGCCGCTCCATTTGAAAGCAGGTGAAGGACATTTACCGCTAATCACAGAACCGGCTTTTCTGACGAGACACGCATGACAATCGCATGCGATTAATCGTGCAGCCCTAATTCCAGTAAATTATTAATGGGATATATCGTAAATTATATCGGGAGAACAGACCACAAATGTGCAGTATATGTTGTCCTTTTTCATACTATAACAGCGGTATGCAAAGGAATAAAAGAAAATAATCACGAGGATCGAAAGCAGCGGCTGAAACGAGCTTTTGCTATATTCTTGTTATAACATGTTACGTTAAAATACCAAGCGTTACGTTATTCTCATGANTCGTAAATTATATCGGGAGAACAGACCACAAATGTGCAGTATATGTTGTCCTTTTTCATACTATAACAGCGGTATGCAAAGGAATAAAAGAAAATAATCACGAGGATCGAAAGCAGCGGCTGAAACGAGCTTTTGCTATAGATATTCTTGTTATAACATGTTACGTTAAAATACCAAGCGTTACGTTATTCTCATGATGTCTGAAAATAAAACATGAAAGAAAAATTGACAGCTCATTCAGTCAAACTGACAGATACGTTTTATTTGTAGGGCAACCTTATGATTTGAAACGATTTGTTTCAGTCTATTTAAATGGAAGTTCCCCAAACCGGAAGTGCAACCCATAATTCGAAACGCAGTAGGCTAGTCAGGAATAAGGTGGATAGTACCTTCAATGTCCTGTAGATGGCGATATCAATTCTTTTTTAACAGAAAAAAACTGCAGCACGATTGGCCACGCTCAACACTGCAAATCGCATTGTAATTATAAACCTTTGACAGTCTTCAGACTAGAGTTGTCCAAAGTACCAACTTCGGTACCAATCGGTACTGACATTTTTAAAATGTGATGCTTTGAGAGCTGTTGAATGGATCATAAACACCTCTGATTGGCCACTGTGTTGACGTGAACATCAAATATGTCTGTGAATGGCACACGGAAGTGTTTTAATTTGAAAGCTTTTTTGAAAGCGGGAGTGTTTGAAAGCCAGCGGATTGGTCCACGATAGACGGATGCTTTCAAACGCTCCCGTGTGTATCTGTGTAAGCTCTCCTGAAGAGCGTCAATGATGACTATTTACAACGTTTTTGAAGTGTTGATCACTGAAGCCAATCACAGACACGACTAAACAGTCAACACAATGGCCAATCAGAGGTTGGCCAGCTCAACAGCGCTCAAATTTTTTTTAATTTCAGTACTGATGTGGTACCGAAGTCAGTACTTTTGACAACTCTACTTCAGACTACAGAGCATGAACACATATAAGCATGGGACCGTTTGAAAGCAGCTGCCCATCAGTGGGTACCGAACTAAGTCAAAATAGTCTTGACAAGTGGACCCACAGTCTGCCCGTGCCTATTGATTCCCGACCCGCACCACAAATGACAATGTAAATAGTAACGATACATCATTATATTGTGATATAAAAATGCGATGATATGTATTGTTGATGTAAACAATATGACTCACGATATAGAGTTAGTTTTATCCAAGACTAAGTTTACTGTATTTATAAAGTATAATTATAATAAAAGTATAATAAATTGCTTTATATGATGAACAGATTTATAATGCACACTGTAGAAAACACGGACGTTCAAATGTATGTGTGTGCATGACAAGTGAAAACGAAATGAGAGTGAGTAAATGAAGAGAGAATTTTAATTTTTGAATGAACTAATAAAGTTTTGGAATAGTCATTTTGACATGCTTTGCGATTAGAACTGTCATTGATCATATGAAGCGCATATGCGCTGGAGCAGCTCTCCTCAAAGTGAAAGCACAAACATCATTTAAAGCGGCACTCCTCGAAGTGAAAGCATAATTTAACTCACCATATCACGTTTTAATTTAGGTAATATGATGATTTAAAGCATTTTAGATAGTTTACTCTTATGTGCATTAATCTGCGCGCGTGGCTTGTCTGTGTGAAAGAATTCAATGAATGCCTGCAATGAAAACGCAAGGGAACTGTGTTAGAAAAATTATACACACAAATGATAAACGCAAAATTATGTCAAAACGTCTGTCTTCCTCCGTCGGAAAAAAGTTAGATAAATATAATCAGACACAGGCAATTCACACTCTAGTCCAGAATGGGCACTCACGGTATTGCAATGCTGTATGATAAGCACCACAACAGGAAATAGAGCAGAAGAAGAACAACAGACGATCTAGACATGCGTGTAATCTCTCAACCAGTGTCAGTAAGCAGTAAAAAGCTTGAGAGCAATATCTCACGTAGCATATTTACCTCAGGCAAGTAATTTACCACAGCACATTAGTTCACTAGAGAAATGAACTCTAGAGAGGAGCATTTCACTAAATATATGCACTATATTAGCTTATATATGCATTATATTGAATATATTTATTAAATTAATTATATTAGTAAATTTATTCATTATATTTACTTTACCTGTTAGTAGTGTCTTAAATATTTAATGTCTAAATAAATTTGTCATGAAAATAAGTTATTACAGTAACTGTGTAAACGATTATATTTCAAAAATGAATTGGAGTAATCATTTTATAATTAAATTTAAAAGTTAATGCAGAACCTGCCTTGTGCAATTTTATGTTTAGTTTTTCTCCCCCCTGCTGTACCGAACCCGTACCGAACAGTGACTTCAATACTGATGTACGTACCAAACCGTCATGTTTGTGTACCATTACACCCCTATTATTTAATGTTGAATTTATTGTTGAATATAATGTATAATAATGCAATGGGGCAATATTTGTGGGTCTTGATAATGCCAAATGTCTAATTTTATCAGTAAAATAGTATAATTCGCGATGCATCGTAGAAACAATTAATTTCAACACCCCATAGTAAATATTATTCCACCCGTTACATGTGCAGAAGGACTCTGGATGCAAGCATTGCGCATAATTTTATTCATTTGTGCAGGTTTCGCGTTCACACCAACAGCGAGTGCACCACTGATCTACATGTAAATAAGTGGCGCGCACATAAAGCTGTCTCTCAAACAGCTCACGAATCCCAAATTGAGGTTTGTTTGTTTTTTTGTTTTTTTACTTTAAACGGTTGAATACACACTAGGGTTGGGCGATGTCTACCAAATTGGCATCAGACGATGTCTACAGTGAAACATGTATGTCATGAATCACGATGCCGGCTTAACTTTGTGATGTCCGTCAGCCATGGGCGAAGGACGATGGCATTGTCTATGCCATCCTGTCAAGTATTCAGATAAACACAGTCTGTTTTGGCAACATAAAATGCTGAAATACTGGAGTGCATCACAAAAATGAACAGAAACGTAGCATATAGGCTACTTGCCTCACAGACATGAGAAATATAACTTGAAATGTCTACTTTTAAACAAACCAATTCAAATCGAAAAGAAATACTCTCTGCTTATGTAATCTGAAAGACGCATTTCTCTCTGTAGGCGAGTTCACTATACTGCGAAGATGGCGAGGCACTGAGGCAGCATCTTCAACTTCATCTTTGCAGCCGACACTGATTCAGAAAACACTAGTTTATTAATAAATAATTAAAATGTCTCCATGCCATTTTTTTCTAACACATTCATAATCATTACGTTCGCCGGTGCTTTGAGGCATGTTTTATGCGTGCCCTTGGTTAAGTACTCTCCTCAGTATATATTTAAGTAATTAAATTAATATAAATGTGCGATTAGTCAAATAATGGCTTAAATGTATGACTAATAGTCCCCTAGAAAAATCTTTAGTAGGGACAGCCTTACAAAAATTAAAAAAATAGCCTACAAATATCGATATTTTTCAAGGCACCGTATCAAAGTTAGAATATAACTTTGTTAGAATATGAACATTTAAATCGTGGCTGTCATAACTGATTTATTCAAACATACATTAAATATTGAAGAACATTATAATGAATATGTAATGGTGCATAGCTATATTTATCAGAATGTTGCTTTCTAGAGCACTTTTCTAGCTGACTAATGAGTTTATGGTCACTGAATAAATGTGGTCACTGAGGTAAATGTGACGTTACGTGACATTGTTTACAAGCTGTTTTATTGACATCTTTCCGAGGTTGAAACACTGATAGAGCCATTACACGAGACATGATACGGATTTCGGTAAGATGTACTGTATATTTTAACATACCTTCAGATGTTTAGTCGTGTTTATTTCGTGCTGTAACTGGTAAAGCTGAGGAGAGGATGTTCACATGCGCTCCGTGCTGCCGCTTCTCTTTAACTGGGGCGCTAGATCTGTCACGTCTAACTTGTGCCTATATTCGGTAATGCGATATATCGCGATAATGAATATGCACGATATTGTTATTGTGGGCATTTCAAAATACCGTAAATAATAATTTATTACCAATTATTAAAATTTTTATAATGCATTTAAGAATACTTTCCCCATCAACCGTATAAAATGCACCGCTGTATTCTGCATCAAAGGGACACGCGCTCAGATGTAAACAAGCCCAACGTGCATGAGAAGCACATGGCGGAACGAATGAAGGAGACGCGCTAAATGAAAGTGCGCGTTCACTCTCTGACAGCAGAGGGCGCTGATGGAACAGCAGAATGCAGCGGTTACCCCGGAAACCCCATAAACAAAGCAACTGCGCTAGTGAAGTTTTTAACTTCAAACATATATTTTAATCTGGACTACAACATGCCCTAATGATTAGAAATGTTCTGATTATTTGTTATTGTTCAGTAAAACTCTGAGACATACGTCTTCATTAGTTAACATGTTAATTCATTATTACCAAACTGACAATGAAAAATACAATAAAGCATTAATTAATCTTAGTTAATGTTAATTTCTTAGTTACTGTTTAAAACATTACTAAAATAAGAATAACTTATTTAATGTACCTGAAATGATCAGTCGTTTCTTAACTAACATTAACAAAAAATAATACTTTCTGTAACAAATGTAGCTATTGCTCAATCTTAGTTAATGCATTAAAAAAATGAGACTTTATTGTAAAGTGTTACCTGGTGTTCTTTTTGCCTAATTCTTTTGCACTTTAATTTGTTTGAGAATTTTACTTTATATATTTTTTGTGTATTGTATTATTGTATTTAAACATTCAGAGTTACTTTTGTTATTACAAAAAGAATTCTTAAACCTGTTATACTATGACAACACTTTTTTTTTGCAACTTATTTCAATATCGTGATAATACCGTATACCGTGATAAAAGCTTCAGCAATTAATCGCAACATGAAAATTTGATACCGTCACATGCCTAGTCACGTCACATTAAACAGCGCCAAAAGGGTATTTATTTTTTGAATCTCATAATAAGATGGACGTAATTTGAAATCTGAGACTTTGCTTCATATCAAAAGTAACAAAGCACAAAGATTATTGCGATTTATTGGATGGGAGGCACTACATCTTCTGCTCATTCATCAATTGAAAACAGACTAGACTAATCGATTCTTGGGATTTAAGAATCGATATTGGTTCGTAAAAATGAGAATCGATTAAAATCGAGAAATCAATATTTTTATTCAGCACTAATAATTA